>PVIR01019523.1:0-31833 GCA_004026965.1 Petromus typicus
TTTTTTTTTTGCCAGAATGTAACATACAAGGCTTCTAATCCAATTGCCATTGAAGATCTTATTCCCATCTAAAACCTTCTGGTTAGTTTTTAACTGTCCACATTCCTGTCTGCATTCTGGTCTTAGCTCTGATCAGAATCACCCTTCAGGCTCTACTGACAGAATTCTAGGGCTTCTCCAGCCCATATCTCTACAACTTTCTGAACTCATCCTACAAACTGAAGGCTTGTAAACCACAGGATCAGGTAGATTCACAGCAATGATGCCTTTTCAGTAGCACCAGTCCTATGTATTAGTCAGCTTTGCATCCCTCCCCAACTCCCACAACCTGAAAAAGAGATTTAGTTTAAATTCAGTTCATGACTTCTGGGGATTCAGAGCACAGCTGACTCCAAGGCAGAAATGTCATGGCAGAAGGTCATGGTGGAGCAAAGCTGCTTAGCTCATGGTGGCCTGGGAGCAAGGGACAGAATTAGCACAAGAGAGGAGAGGACCAGGAACTAGATCTAGACCCCTGATGTCAGACCTTCATGACTCACCTGGACACAGCCAGCTTTACTAATTCCCTGAGAGACTTATTTCACTGATTTCTTTAAGCAGGGAAAAGAAGGCAGAAGGAAAGGGCCTGAAGAGAGATAAACAATGCACAAATCTAGCAATAGCAAGAATTGTGTTTATTGAGAGCTTTTTCTGTGTGGGAATCTAAGTATATATTAATTTTATCCTTCTGTTTCTGAATGATGGAGGGACTATCATCATTATGATTTTGCTAGATTTAATGCAGTATAATGAACAGAAAACAAACTGTACATATTTAAAGAAGACATTTGTAAATTTTGACACCTGTAAAATCATCTCCACACAATCAAGATAATGAGCATGCCATTGTTCTTCCAAGACAGCTATTATCATTCACTGATATTACAGATCAGGCTCTTGATTTCGTTGTTTAGTGTTACTTGAAGCTGTGTCTGAGAGACTGCAGAAGCACTTCTCCTTTAGCATCAGCCAGCTATTGTCTATCTCTCTCCCTCTCTCTCCTCCTCCTCTCTGTATCTTTATAGTATTCTTGGTAACTTACTGGGTGTTAGTAGCTTTCTATTTAGATGCTCAACACTCCTTCTAAGCCAGGGACAGCTAATTTGTATGGCAAATCACTGTCTCAAGCTGTTTATACAGTGCCAAATTTGAAGTAATATATGTTGTCCTTGAGAACGTGGCCTTGCGATCGACAGGACTTAGGTTTGCACTTCGGCCCTCACATTTCTTGAATGACCCTGGGTGAACTAAACTTCTGCCCTGAGCAAAATGAGAACAGTAGTGATGATGCCTACCTCAGAACTGTTGTGAGAACTTTGTGACATGACACTCTTAGCACAATGTTGTAATAGTAAGTACTCCAGGAATAACTAGGATGTTTTTGCTGTTTTATTTTTTAATTTGATTTTTATCAGTACATATTTGTCTTATATATTGATCACATTCACTACAGAGAATTTGTAACTGTGCATAATATATTTCAATTCTCTTTTGCACCCTTCAATCCTCCGTCTCTTCCTATTTACAAAAGCTTTGTTTCCATTTTTCCTTCCATCCTTTTTTCCTTTCCTTCCCCCTCCCCTTTCCAAGCACCTTATCAATTTTGTAAAATGAAGCGTCTTCTAAAATTTTAGATAATAATTCTTTTTCTTTAAGGGTGGAGTTGTTTCTATTGAGGTCAAGATTTATATACCTCACATGCATACCTTGTGAGTTGATAGAAATACAACTGGTTGAAAAGGAATAGAGAGAACGAACACAGTCAACACCTTTCTTAATTTATCTCTTCATAAGCTTAATTGTAGTAAAAATTTCTTGAGTGAAATATATGACTCCAGACACCAGCTGTGTGAGGAAGCGGCCCCGTCTAACCCCCAGAGTAGGTTCTGTGTCCTGTTTCACTGGTTTGCAACACAATGGCTTCATTTCTGCAGAATGTGATCACCATGGAGCAGGTCAGTAGAAAAACTGGAAAACATTTTCCAGGTCCTGTGGTCAATACACAAATCAAGTTAGTGAATTATTAGTGAAATAAATCATGAATGTGAATGTGGAAGAGATCGGCAGGTCAGTACTGGAGAGAAATTAATCAGTGTAAAAACTGTGTTGGAAGAGTGCCAATTTAAATGGATTTCTCTTCTTTCTTTCCTTTTTTAGTAAATGAGAAACAGTCACAGCTGGGGTTATTCATCTCTATTGGATGTAACTGAAATCTCATCTTGGAAATCTTGGTTTTACAAACATGTTCCAGGCAGTGGGCAGAATGTAAATAACCTGCTTTGGAAATCTGGTCAGTTTCCTGACGTTGAGTAAGGATGTGGGAGGTCTCACCAGGTGCCTGTTCACTCCACCTCTCCACATGGCTTCCCTGACATCGGCACAGGCTATAGGAGACTTAACTAAGTCAATAGGTGTTTGTTCTTTCTTTGGCTTCAAAATTAGGCTCCTGAGGGAGCAGGCACTGTGCTAGACTCTGAGTTCATGAAATGATAAAAGTGAGTCCTTATTCCTCCAGAGCTGTCTCTCTTTAGCTAGGATGACGCAGCACATGAAAAAGAAAAAAAAAAAAAAAAAAAAAAAGGAAAATTACAGTGTGACACTAAAAATAAGTACTGTGTTAGTGGTGAGAATAAGATATACCTTTGTGAGGAATAAATGACTTGAGGTAGAGCCAGGTTGCTGTGGCCTAAAAGTCCAGCAGAGCTTTATGCAAGAGATAGATTCTGAGTAGACATAAGGTTGGATTTCAATCAGGAAGAAAGCAAAGAATGAATGTTCAAAAAATGAAAAGCCTAATTCACACGCACAGTTTTACTGATCACATTTCCTTCCTTCCTTTCTCTTTCTTTCTTTCTACCTTTCCAGCTGATGTGTACCACAACTGCTTCCATATAAGGTTTCACTCATTTCTTTGAAATACCAATGTGTTGGTAGTTTTCATTAATCATCATAGGGCTCTCTCTGCTGTATCTTGCAGGGTGCACAAAGTCGCGTGAAAAAGGAGCTCTGTGATTTTTGGCTCTCAGTGCTGGAGGAATAATGTGGTTACTCACTTAGGTAGAAAACTCTGACAAGACTGTATTTGGTGGAAATATCCTTGGTTCAGTGTCAAAATAAGTTGTCAGAAGTGTCTTTGACTCATCTGGTGGAGCTAACTGTAGTTGTCTTGGAGTGTTTTATGACACTTAATTTTTTTGTTTTCATTTTTTCTTTTCACAAACCAAAGCAATTTTTGCAAAGTGTGTAATGAGGACATATCACTTTGAAAAGATAAAGAAATCATAAAATAGTAATGAAAGTAATGTAAAAATGAAGAATTTTAAATATTGGCAAATATTCATTGTGAGATTCTACTTTGAACTATTTAGTTGATTACAGTGTGCACAACTAAGCATCCAATTTGAAGGCCTCCCAACTTAAGGTACTCTAACTGCTGCAATGCACAATCTTGAAAATGAATAATGGGTCAGCACAAAAGAAATTTAAACCAAGTCTAGTGGTAGACACCTGGAACTCCAGCAGTTGGGAGACTGAGGCAAGACATTCACTGTGAATTTGAGGCCATCCTGGGCTGCATAGTGAGTTCAAGAGCATCCTGAACTACTTAGTGAGACTGTCTCAAAAAACAAACAAACAAAACAAAACAAAACAAAAAACAAAAAAAAAAAAAAAAAAAAAAAAAAGAAAAGCACTTCAACAATTATTCCTTTCTCCTACTAAACACAAAAACATTACTTCAGATTAGTGAGGAGTGTGCTTCAAGGGAGACTCACGGATCTACACTTAATCTATCGGGTCTCTATAGCTTTCCTCTGTGACTTCTACAGTTGCCATAATATCCGATAGTGGAAGAATAAAAATCATGGAAGATTTCCCATAAGACATTTCTTTGTTCTGGTGTGGAGAATGGCACAAATCATTTCTGATCACATTCTACTGGCTAGAGCTGTTACATGTGCACAGTGGACTTTGGTGGAAGATGCAGATCTATTCCAGCTGTGGGTTCAGTGAGAAGGGAACAGGTTTTGTGGTGTGCTGGAAATCCTGTCTCAGATGTCCCGTGTGCGTTTGCATTTCAATTGTAGGGTGGTATCTGATTGGCATTTCCAGTTTGGTCTTTAGTTATTATCCAGGTAATGTTTTTGTAGTCACACATATAAGTAGATGACATACAGTAAATAGTAGTAGACTTGATGCAATAAGACATTTGAAATATTAAAGATATTATATTGATCCAGTAACTCTACTAAAGAAATTGAGGTTAGATTGAAGTCATTTTAAAAATTGCTTCTTTTTTCCTAGTGAATTTCAATTATTACATTGGGACATTGCTTTAAAAATTTGTGGTGATCAATTTAAAATTATTTTGGGTCTTGGTTCCTAGGACTTGTAATTTGAACAGTAGAAATAAATTTACAAGAGTGCAATTTGTAGAAAATTTTATCTGTGGATGGGAAAAACAATGACTCACAAATATAGGTGGCAGTATTTTTAATACACAGGACTATGCAGATATCGCTGAGATAAATAATTTACTTAAAAGGATTATTGAACTTTCTACGTTTACTCCTCTTGTATTTTATTAATTAAATGCTATAACAAATATAATTACTAGTGAGGTTGTATAATTTTTCTATTTAAAAAAAGAGATCATGATTTTCTCTGTCAAAGAAGATGGAGTTAGAGGAACAGGATTTACACTCTCATCAGAAAAACCAGAAGTGGGGAAGTGTGGAAACAACAGTTCACCTGATGTAGTACGTCATGCACTAGAATGGGCTGGGCTGGCCACCCCAGTTTATATGCTGGAGCCTAAGCCACAATCTGAATACATTTGGACATAAGCCTTGAGCGGGAAATAGGGTTATGTGAGGTCATAATTATGAGTTACTGACCTGATAGGGTTGGTAACTTTATAAAAGAGGTTCTAGAGTGTTGATGTGAGGATGTAGGGGCAAGGTGCCCCTGTATAACAGGAAATGGCTCCTCACCGGATGCTAAATCTGCTGGTACCCAGATCCTGGACTTTCTGACGTGGAGAGCTGTGGGAAATGAGAATATGGTATTTTGTTAGAATAGTCTGAATGCACTTAGACATTGTGAATGAGACTTTATCTGGAAATACGGTTTTGTAGATGTTGTACGTTTAAGATAATGTCACATGGGGTTAGGGTAGGTCTTTAATCTGATGACTAATGTCCTTATAGGAGAGAGATTTCAACATACAGGAAACACAGTGAACATGAATGTGTAAAGATGGAGGCAGAATTGCAGTAGGCTGTCACAAGCTGACGAGCACCAGGGATTAGCAGCAAACAGAAAAAGCCTGCGACAGCAAGAAGAGATTCTCCTTACACCTGTCAGAGGGATATGGGTCTTACTGACCTTTTGATTTTGGACTTCTAACCTCCAGAAGCAGGAGACAGTAAGTTGCTATTGCAAGCCACCCTGTTCTGGTAATTAGAGTAGCCTAGAAAATGAAGACAGTGGCAAATGGTGACATCGTAGCCCAGTGTCTGCCTAATCAGTAATCAATGTCCATCCCTCAGATTTAAGTAGGCAAGAAATGGCAATAGTTGTTTTCCAGGGCTCTTCCTGACTTGCTAACTTTCCCTAGACATTCTAGCTGTAGTTGCATAAAGTTTCTTCACTCAGTGATTTTATTGGAATGATCTCAATTTTCAATGTCTTTCCATATCCTGCCCCTTGAAAAGTGCCCTGTCACACTGGGTTTGGACAGGGTGCTTGAAATTTTTAAAAATTCATTTAGCAATGAGTTGACAGAATATAAAATGCAAGCAGAGTTCTGGGATGTGTTTGAGCATCCTAGTTTCCCTTTTTGTTATTATTGGACCTCACTGCTATGTGAGAGGACCTAATTTCTCTTTGGGAGAGGTTGCCTGAGACTGAGAGACACAGGGAGAGCTATCTGATCCCAACCATCCCAGCCTTTCCAGTCGAGACTTTGTGACACCAGTGAGCTCTGGTTGACCCCTGAGCCAAACTGTGGCTCTTCGACAAACTCAGTCAAGATCTGCATGGCCAGCTCTTGGACAGAAGAGCTGTCTGGCCAAGGCAGAGCATTCTTTTAATAAGTAGATATTAAAACTACAGTTACCATGGGGCCGGGGAGTTAGCTCAGTGGTTCTGGCACCTGTCTTGCAAGTGCCAGGGCCTGGGTTCGATTCCCCTGCAACCACATACAATACTGGGTGTGGAGACTCAGGCCCAGCAGCAATCAGTACCACATACCACAGTGCTGGGCGTGGTGGCTCATGCCTGTCATCCCAGCACTTGGGAGGCAGAGGCAGGAGGATTGCTGTGATGTGAGTTTGAGGTTGAGCTCAGGGCCAGCCTGAACTACAAAGCAAAGCCCTGTCTCAAAAACAAAACAAAACAAAACAACAACAACAACAACAACAACAACAACAACAACAAACTACAGTTACTATGAAATATGACTGTGATCTTTTTTAAAGAGAACTCATATTAAAGACAGATAATCTTAACTATATGTATACTGAATTTTCATCATTGGCTCTTTATCACTTTTAAATTTGTATTAGTGCATATTTGCAATACACAGTGATTATATTCTTCCTTGGGAGTTGATGCATGTGCATTACACTTTTAAATTCTCTTTTAATCCCTTTCCTATCCCTTTACTCTCTTTCCTTCTATCTCTTTGGTGTCCTTTTCTTTTTCAAAAGTCTACCTATTTCCTATTATTTATCCTTTATTTTGCTCAGTATTTATGTGTTGGACTTCTCATATAAGAGAAACCATGAGATATTTAAGCTTGTGCGCCTGATTTATTTCACTTAACATTATGCTCTCAAGGTGAATCCATTTTTTTCCCCTGAAAATGACACACTTCTTTATGGCTGAGTACTATTCCATTGTGTGTACATACCACAATTTCTTTATCCATTCTTCTGCTGATGACATATGGACCACTTCCAAGATTTAGGTATTATGAGTTGTGATGCTATAAACATGGGTAAGGATGTATCACTGTAACATCATGTCTTTAATTCCTTGGGAGTATACTCAGAAGTGTAATAGCTAAATCAAATGGAGCTTTTATACTTATTTTTTGAGGAATTTCCAAACTGATTTTCATAATGGTTATATCACCAACAATACAGAAGAGTTCCTTGTCCTCTGCAGCTCCTTCAGGATTTGTTATGACTTGATTTCTTGATGTTAAGTCATTTTTCTGGGTCAAGATAGAATCTTAGTGTTGTTCCAATTTGAATTTCTCTACTGGTCAGAAATGTTGAACAATTTTTCATTCGTTTGTTGGTCATTTGTACTTCTGTGAAGTGTCTAATCATTTCAGTTGTTTCTTTATTGATTGAATCTTTTATAAGAAGGGTCTATTTTTTGTTCTTTATATATTCTAGATATTAATCCTCTGCTTGTGGAGTAGCTGACAAAATTTTCCCCATTCTGTAGCTTATCATTCCCTCTGTTGGTTGTTTCTTTGCTGTAACAGCTTTTTAATTTGATATGATCCCATTTGTTGATTCTTGAAATTATTTCACTTATAATTTGAGTTCCATTCAAAAAATCCTTGCCGATGCCTGTGTCTTGAAGAGTTTTTCCTATTTTACCTTGCAACGGATTGTTTCAGTTTTGAGATTTAGATCTTTGTCTGTATTGATGTTAGTTTAGTAGCCACTGAGACATGCGAGTCTAGATTCAGTTTTCTGCATGTAAATATCCGGTTTTACCCACCCCACTTATTAAAGAGGCTGTCTTTACTCCAATGCATGTTTTTGATCCCCTTCTCGAAGAGCCACTAGCTGAATGTGCCTGTATTTGTTTCTGTAAGCTGTATACTGTTCCACTGCTCAGTATTTGTTTTTATGCTAGTGACATGGTAGTTTTATAATATAATTTAAATTTTCGGACCATGCGGTCTTTTGCTTTGCTCTTGTTGACCAGGATTGCTTTTGCTCCCTGGGCCTTTTCTGGTTTCATGTGAGTTTTAGGGTTATCTTCTCTAGTTCCGTGAGAAACACTCTTCATGTTTTGATTGGACCTGCATTTAACCTGTGTATCTAATTGGATGTGCGGCCCTTTTGACTGCACTGGTTCTGCTGTTCAGGAATAGGGGATGCATTTCGATGTTCACGTATCCTCTACCAGCTCCTTTTTCAGAGTACTATAGTTTTTATTGAAGATACTATTTTACTTTCTTGGCTAGGCTAATTCCCAATGATTAATTTTCTTGAATGGTATTGTTTTGCTAACTTCTTTCTTGGTGAGCGCATTTCTACTGCTCTAAAGGGGCACCATTGATGCTTGCATCCTGGTATATTACTGAATTTGGTTACAATATAGGAATATTTTGATATCTTTTTGTTTTCATGTCACCAATCATGTCATTAACAAGTAATGATAGTTTGTCCTTTTTCTTTTTTGTAAATATGCGTTTTATTTCTTTTTCTTTCCTTATCGCTTTGCCTGTTTTGTTGGGAACTATACTGAACAGGAATGGTGAGAGTGAGCACCTTTGTCCTGTTCCTAATTTTAGACAGAAAGTTTTCCATTTCTTCTCACTTAGTATGACATCAGCCCCTAGGTTTGGCAGGAATGACTTTTGTTCGATTGAGATAAGGTGCTTCTATACCTATTTCTTCAAGGTTTTTTTTTTTTTTTACCTAAATCCAGTGGATGTTCTATTTTGTCAAAGGCTTTTTTTGCATCTATCGAGATGATCATGTGATTTTTGACCTTGCTGCCTATTTATGTGATATGTTACATTAATTGACCTGTGTTTCCCTGGGATGAACCATGCTTGGTCATACATACGATCTTTTTGATGATTTGTTGCATTTTTTGCCAGTATCTGTTGAAGATTTTTCCATCTACGTTCACTGAAGACATTGACCTGTCTTCCACTGTTTTGGTTGGATTCTTGTTTAGTTTTGGAATCAGGGGAAGACTAGTTTCCAGGAATTACTTTGGGAGCACTTCCTCCCCTTCAGTTTCTTTTGAGAGTTTGAGGAGTACTGGTGTTAGATCTTTGTTGAAGATCTTGTAGAATATAGCAGTGAATTCACTGAGTCTTGGGTTTGTCCTAGGTGATATATTTTTAAAAAGTATTTTTATATTATTGAATTATTCATGGTTTTTAAATCTTTTTCATTCAGCTCTGGTAGTTCATATGTAGTCAGAATCTGAATTCTCCAATTTATTGGAGTACAAGTTTTGAAGTAGTTATTAATAATCATCTAGATTTTTGTGGTATCCTTTGTGGTTTCGTGTTTTTCATTTTCAATTTCACTGATTTGGGTCTAGTTTTCTCTTTTTGTGGGGGATAAGATTCACTGGGAGTTTGTTTGTTTTGTCTATTCTTTCAAAGAACCATCTCTTCAACATATTGATTCTCTGCATTTTTGCGTCAATAGCATTAATCTCTGCTCTAATCTTTATAATTTCCTTCTTTGTGTTGGGTTTGGCTTAGGAGTTTTCTTGTTTTTTCAGGGCCCTAGTTGCATCACTGGGCTATGGATTTGAGCTTCTGCTTTTCGGATGTGGGATTCACAGTAATAATCTTCCCTCTTAGGCCTTTTATTGTGCTCCATATATTCTGATATGTTATACTGACATAGACTGTG
Organism: Petromus typicus; assembly: GCA_004026965.1. NCBI lineage: Eukaryota > Metazoa > Chordata > Mammalia > Rodentia > Petromuridae > Petromus > Petromus typicus. Next base: position 9,669 of record PVIR01019523.1, read on the forward strand.
ATGCTAGGAAGGGTCTAATTTCCTTATGGACACTTTGAGGATTGAAGAGGAAACTGTTGAATTTCCATAATCTCTGTGTTGTCTTTTACTGCTAATTTTTAGTTTCAGTGTGTTATGGTCTGATAATATGTCTGGGATAAGTTAAATTCTTTCATGTTTCCTTCAGCATGCTTTATGGGCTAGGATGTAGTCTATTTTAGAGAATGTTCCATCTGCTGCTCAGAAAAATTTGTATTCTGTTGTTGGGTAAAACACTCTATAGACATCTATAAAGCTCAATTTTTTTTCAAAGACAATTCAACTCTAGTATTTCTGTTTTGGCTTTTTGTCTAGTTGGTCTATTTGTGACAGTGGAATATTGAGGCTGCTCACTACAATCGTGTTGACATTTATCTGCTCTTTGGTGTCCAGTAGTACTTATTTTCTGAAGTAAGATGTGCCAGTGTTTAGTGTTTATAAGTTTATGATTCTAATCTTTGTCCTCAGCTTGTGATGATCATCAGTGGCTTGATGATTGGTCTTATACTTGCTGTCATATATATTGCTTCAGCTTTTGGTCAGAGTAATTTCCTTTATTGACTCTGTACATCTTGAAAGAGGAGATGCATAAATTGGTTGTAGGAAAAGCTAAACTGTGGGGTGGCTTTGTATATACAGCCATGCTAACTGATTGAGAAAAATTGACAGACCTCACAGAGAAGTACAGCACCCAGGGGAGAGATCTTAGGCAGAAAGAGACTTTCCAAGGATAATTTATATGGATATTTTCTTTCTCTTAGTATTTGTGATTTCTGTTCTTGCTTGATCAGAGAAAGGATTTGAATATCAGAGAAACTGAACTTGCTCTAATACACCCCTCATTCTAAGTAAGTAGAAGCCATTTATAGCTGTCGTACTTCTTTATGTAGATGACAGACCTAGGACAGAGTCAGGTGACATTTTGCAGAGCATTGTTGGGGAATAATGCAAGACATATTCATGGGAGAGTGTGCTTTCTTTGCATGTGCATATAATATGTTGTTTTGGAAAAAATAGTGTTTCCTTCAGGGGAGGGTTATAGCTTCATAGGCAGCTTCAGAAGAAATGAGTCAGCCTTCAGGTGAGGAGTCTGAACCAGAATATGGTGCTGACCACTCTGCAGACCCTGTTGTGCCCTTTAGATTGAGCAAAGGAAATAAGGCCTGCTGTCCACACACACACACAGGGAATGCGATCTTGCAGGACAAGAGTGAGATCGTAAGGTGGAGCCTCTTCCTTAGGAGGTGAAAGGAGTTAAAACACCTGATAAAGGATGGGGGTGTTGGGCTGGGGAGGCTGGGGATCAAGGAGAGAAAGCAAGCAGGAGTCTCTCCAACCCTTTGATGGCCTCATGCTGCTTCAGGGCTTTTATCTCTGGGAGGCGGGTGAGGGAAGGTGGGTGAGATAAAGACCCGACCTGAAGCCCTGCACAGCTACCAGGCACCCCAGGCACAGGGGATGCTCCAGAAAGGCTCAGAAGCAATTTTCAGTTCATTTTGTGTGATATGCTTTGGGATTAAGAGAGGCCAAGTGGCAAAGCATTTGCAGGGACCTCCCTGACCCTGGAGGTCACTGAATGTCTCACTGCGGATCATCTGTGAGCAGAGGAAATAAAGCTACAGGGGACAGAACAGAAAGTGAACTCCCTTCTTGCTTTATCTGGCACCCTCTGCAGCCACCACAGAACAAGAGCTACCAAAGAAGCCCCGGGCTGAGGGAGAACAAGGAGAGCCTGGCACAGCCTAGTAACACAATGTGCTTACAAAAGCCAAATAAATAAACAGGCTCTCAGAGGAGGAATGAAATATTCAGAAGGGCATTTGACAAGTATTTGGAAAACATCATTTTATCGCTTCTTGCTTGATGAGAAAATTAATATGCACTCACAAAATTTGAATAATTGACAGAACAACCAAAAGAATAAACACAACTTGCAATGTTTGTATGATATATGGATATCTTTATATATATTTGTATACATGTACATATAATAGTTCCAGTCTTTTTTTAAAAGATGGATTTTGCAAATAAAATTGGAATAATATATGATTACACATATATTTCTAATCTGTTTGCATTTTATTTAGTATTATACAAGAATTATACTTAAATGGCATTTGAAAATATTTTAATGGCTACATGGTATCACATCTTATGAATATAAGCTTTATGTTTTTACATTAGCCTCTATTTTAAAAACATTAGTTAGCTTGTAATGACTTCAAATTTCCACATTGGACTGAAAAATTCTATGGAATAAATTTTATGTGTATTTCTGATTATTTTGCAGGTTATTTCAGGATGTTATAAATTAGAACAAAGAAGAAAAATGAACAGGTTTTTTTTCATATTTACTGCCAAATTACTTTCCAATTAGGTTGTATTGAATCTATCTGAAGGTATAGGTGAGTATAAGTGATATATTAGGTAAATGCTAAGAACACGGATTCTGAAGCCAGAATTCTGGGTCTGTTTGGCTGCCAGACTCAGTCATACATTTTGTGTAACCTTATAGTATCATTCCAGAGCTCAACTTGTCTATGTTTAAAATAGTAGTAATAATATAGACACAAGTGATATATTAGGTAAATGCTAAGAACACGGATTCTGAAGCCAGAATTCTGGGTCTGTTTGGCTGCCAGACTCAGTCATACATTTTGTGTAACCTTATAGTATCATTCCAGAGCTCAACTTGTCTATGTTTAAAATAGTAGTAATAATATAGACACCTCACTTCTAGAATGACCATGAAGATTCAATGTGCTAAACACAAAGTCCTTTACAAGGCTACCAGATGTTAGCTGTTTATACCACTGCTGTGTTTCACAAGCTATTTTCTCTCTACTTGCCTCTTGAAACATGACAGCCATAACCCACTCCTGTGTCCAGTAGCGGAGATAAGGACAAAGTAAACTAGGCTGTTCTTCAAGGTGCACGGGAATGGCAGAGGAGGTTTCCATGCCTTCCCCTAGAAATTTCTGTGGCAGCAATTTATGTCTCTGACATCTCTCACCAGCACTGCATTGCCTGTGGGGAAAGGGTCACAGAGAAGCACATGCCAGGCTAACTCATTTCCATAAGTGTGCTTAGAATTGAAGAAGGAGTCAGAAAGGGCAAGTGGGATGAAGGCATTGTCTACAGCTGGCATTTACCTTCTGCTAGATTAAAATGTTCAGCTGAACGAATTGATGTCAGATCTCTGCAGAGATGCACAGACACATAATGAAATGAAAATATAATGCAAATGCAAACACTCCTCAAGAGAAGGGGCGATTTTCCTTCTTTTGCTACAGATCTGAAAGACTATAAATATGGCAGAGGAAAGACAAGTGAGGACCAGCATCTGAAGGTGCACTGGGGATATACAAAGAAGAGAGAGAAGAAAATGACTGAGAGACCACCTCCTTGGAACTGAACTCGAATGGGCTTTCCTCATCCTATTGCCCTGGGGGTTTATCTAGGTTGGCGTATAGACTGAAAAACGGAGCACTGGGAATGGTAATTATTTGAGGAAAGAGAGACAGACGGGAGGAACAATAGAGGAAGGAAGAAAACAAATGGGGATAGAAAGAAAAAAGAGAGAGGAAGAAAATAAGAGCTGAGGAAAATTACAACAGATGCTTTAAAGTGGGCTTGGGAATCTGGCCCTGGACATCACAAGAAACAGTTTCTTGTGGCTCTGCAGTTTCAGTATTTCAATAAGGATTTTAGGATTTTAGAAAGGGAAGTTGGGCCAAACAAGTTTAGTATCTTCTCTGAGATCTTCAAAGATTGTCTAATACTCTGAGATGTTGAGAATGTGGATGTGTCTGAGGGTTGGGGAAAGAAAGTCAAGGCCATTTTCTTTCTTCTCCTTACATCTCCGATCATCTTCCTCTTTGATAAAGATCTATCTCCATACTTTCTATTATCTTTATTTTGTTTTTCTTTGTATTTTTACTTTGGGTCTCTTATGTAAAAGAAACTATGTGATATTTGAGCTCATGTGTCAGATGTATTTCACTCTTTTCAATCAGTAAAAATGACTATATGGTCATGTACAGGTCTCACATGAACTTAGGGCAGTGCATTTGGCTTCCATATAAATTATTTCCCCCTTAGGTGGTGCGATGAATGTATAAACATGAACTGATATGGACAAATTATATACCTAACATATTTCATTTTAAATATCTGTATACAGTTTGTGATGCTTTATATTTTCTCCATCTTAGCAACATTGTAAACTGATGTATTTGAGTGGCTTCTCCTGTGGTGAATGATAGTTCTGGCCCAGCAGCCTTCCTGCTGTGGCTTGTTCATTCTGCGCTCATGTCTTCCATCTCCTCTGGTTGTTACAGAGCCCCGTGTGGCAGGCACCTTGCAGCTCGAGCTATATTTTGTGTAAGCAGAGATGAGTCCTCAGGGCAGAACCAGCAATGGAGCGACTGTCTTTTCCTCTGAATGATGGGACTTGGTGGCTTCCCAGTGGGAGCGGGCACAGGAGGGTGCACACACGTGGAGACAGCAGGCCGAAAGGGAAGCACAGATTTCCTTTCGGATCTATTGTGAGAATTCTTCCCCTGTGTATTTCAAGGCATCTATGTGGGGAACCAGATACATAACTTACGGTGGGTGACACTCTTGACTGTCACTTCCTCTTTTCTTCAAGGTATTTTCTGTTGCTTTCGTTGCTGCAAAGATACTCATGTACCACACTCTAGAAAGTCTCTCTCATTCACAGGGGCTTTGTCCCATCTCACATGTGGGCTTTTGATGTAGATCAAATCACTTTCTCTACGAAGTCCTCACCCTCATACTCTACCTCTGTGATATGTCTCCACTATTCACTTACCTGCTACCACACAACCAAAGATAAAGAATTGTTCTGGGAAAGTTGGAGTGTTCTGCTGAGAATGGAAGGCAAGAGGCCCTGTGCAGGCAAGGAAACCCTCTCATTGTACATGGAGCATGGCAAGTAAAAGAGAAGCATGTAAACCCTCAAGAGTAAATAAAGCTATCCGTGGAAATTTATATATATTAATATATATAATTTTAATATAAATTTTAATGTGTTAATATAGTATATATATATTATTGTACATTAAAAACAATGGCAAGTCCTTACAACTGTATACCCACACCGAGTCACTCAGAATATATTTTACCTCATTATTCTATCTTTTTGTTTTTTTTAGACAGGGTCTTGCTTTGTAGTTTAGGCTGGTCTTGAACTCAGCCTCAAACTCAGCAGTCCTGTCTCTGCTTCCTGAGTGCTGGGATTACAGGAGTGAGTAATCATGCCCTGTATTGTGGTATGTGGTTACTGGGGATTGAACCTAGGACCTTACACTTGCAAGGCAGGCACTGGAACCACTGAGCTAAATCCCAGGACCCTCATTATTCTGTCAATATAATGGGTAAACAACAACAAGATCCATCAATCTTACCGCTCTTCTCCATTTACTTTCCTGGCTATTAATATATTGTGAAAATCATCCATGATAAAGAAAATAACACACATTCTGTTTCTATCTGTGAATATTTAAATTTTAAACAATTTAATAATTAATATTAAAAGTCTGTGATGAACAACTTTTGACCTTCACCTCTGAGTACTATGTATAGCAAGTTGTTTACTCAGAGATAGTAAGTTCCATAAAGCAAAGTTGCTGATTGTGTCAGTTTGAGTAGGAAACGCTCAACTGTTTGGATTGGTATAGTTCTGGGAGGGCTGAAGGGATTTACTGAAGGCAGAGAGCCAGTCTGGATGGAAGTAGCACCTTCCAAGAGGCTTGTGGCCTGAATAAAATAAAAGGGAAATGAAGGAAGCCTCCTTTTGTTTCTTTGGAGGCGCTCTGACCTTTACTTGCATCTTGGACATCTTCTCCTGGCCTCCAGTACAGATTTTCAGGCCTTCTAATATGGACTTACATGGGATGCTACAGTTAGCTTCAGGCCTTCAGCTGGATTCTTCTGATTTTCAACAAGCATATGGCCCTTACGTCCTCTTCCATATGTGACTCTGTAGGTTGCCATTGTACGTTTATCACAAATCTTTATATATCTTATATTAAGTCTGTGTACTAAGCACTGACTGATACACTGGTGAAAATGTGTGCATATTATAAAAAACTGATCTTTAGAAGAGCTTACTGACTTGTATTTTATCAATGAAATATGAACTATGACTTATTCCACAACTGTGCTCAAACTAGTCATCATTATTTTAAGCTTTATCAATTCAATAGACAAAATAGTATGTTGCTATTATTTATTTACTAATTAATGAACTTGGATTTTTTGCTGTTTAGCATTATTGACCATTTTAGGTATGATTTTTGGAACTATATACTTGTTTTCTATTAGTTGTAAAATGTAATTTAATAGTTAGCAATGCACAACTGTTTTAAATTGGGAAATGTTTTTGAGATATTATTAGCCACAATCAGTCATAGTGAGATTTGTTAAACTGTGTTCCTCTTCTTGACTTTCTTTTCAATCATTTGTCCCTGTCAAATTTCACAATGGGAAACAAATTCCTTCAGCAGAATGGAAAACAAAACAAAACAAAACAAAACAAAACAAAAAAAACCCTACATCCAACAATTTTGGGAAATCAAACAAAATGATCTCTTTTGCCATGTAAAGGTCAGGGGCTATTGTCATGAAAGGATGGACTGATTAAGAGGGATTAGCTACCGTGAAACATTGAAGCTCAGGAGCTCAGGCCACCTGAGTGACAGCAGCCCATAGCCAGGGCCTATGCAATGTTAGCAGAGGAAAGTTAGTATGAGATAGGAAAATGCATTTCTCACAGCCTCAAAGCAGAGCGATCTCACACCCAGATCTGTCTACAGATCAGGGAGCCTTTCAGAAAATACAAAAAGGAGAGAGGAGAAAGGAAAATGGAAAGCCTGCAAAAGAGAAATTAAGAATCACTGGATTTTTTACAGGACCACTGTGGCTGGCAGAAGTGGCAAGACACTTCATATCTTTCCACCACAAAGGAAAAGAATGATGTTTTTAAGTATTCTGTGGTCTACTTCCTTCTCCTATCAGCCTATGCTCTTTTCTGTGACCGTCCAAGGCCACAGGTGTCCTAGAAGATTGGTCACCTGAATTCCCACTTCCTGTGTGAAGTCTCCAGGCAAACCAAACTTACAGAGGACCGCTTTGGCCATGTTTTAGTTACTTTTCTCATTGCTGACACGAAATACCTGACACCTAATGTTGAAGAAGGAAAGGTTTATTTTGGCTTACAGTTTGAGAGGTCTTGGCCTGCAAACTTGGCTCTAAGGCTGGGTGGGATGACAGAGAGGCATCATAGAGGAGAAACGGTTCATGGTATCACAGGCGGAAGACAGCAAAATAGCAAAGTCATGAAGCAGGAGCAGCAGCAGCCGGCCTCTCCTTTGATCCTTTCCAGACTAGTCACCTTTAGGGTGGTGCCACCAACCCTCAGGGTGGGAATTTCCATTATCCACACCCGGAACTATGCTAACAGTGCACTAATTTAGTAATCACAGTATTACACAATTTCCTCCAAGTATCATATACCCTAGACCTACACATTCTCAAAACTCTGAGCTATAAGTTAATAAATGAAGATTTGGGGAAACATCTAGACATAAGCCATAACCACTTAGCATTGGTTATCTTACATTTTCTCTTGCTTTCTGAACATCTTTGGCTGTTTTCCTATTTTATACACTGTTAGCTCCACATACCTGAAGTATAATCCCTAGCACATAGCTAAGTATTTATTTAACTGTGGCATTCTTCTTTTTCAACTATTTATTGAGCAACTGCTATGTGCCTGCTACTCTCATAGAAGATATTTTAACTCTTAAAATCATTCTGCTAGGAGTGTATACTAGTGGCCTTTTTGATGAGAGACCCAAGGTCAAGAATAGTTAAGCAGTTTCTCCAGATTCTAGTCCTACTGCTCTGGGGTTATCCAGTGGTGGTCCATGACATCCCTACAGACTTTGTGGGGTTCTTTCAGAACAACCTGATGAGAACTATCACTACTGAAAAATCTTTAGAAGAACCAGAGAAAATTGTAATGATTTTGGTGGTTCTTGCTGACTATGTACCAGGCACTCATTTTATAAAACAAATTAAACAAGGAGAGTGAGGTTGCTTTTCAACTGATGTCAAAATATATGTTTTTTCAGGAGGGAAATGACTGGACTTATGACTGTCTTCTGCTAGCAAAATATCCAAACAGAATTTTCAGGGGCTACCCATGCAAATTGTTTACATCATTAAAAAAATGAGGCATTTGATGAATTGAAGGCTTTTCAGTGTGCCTCTACCAGTGGCTTTTTCTGCTGGAAGATATTAAATGTGGAAAAGTGTAATGAGGCTCCCCAAATATTATGCAGAGGATACTAAGTACATTATTACCCCATTAAAAAAAGAAAAGAATCAATTCAGTATAACAAAGCAAATGTGAAATGTCATGCACTGCTTTGTACAGGGACTTTTCTATAAGGTGATTTCCACCATAGATGCAAATCCAGCTTCATTAAGTTTTCACAGGTCAAATTCTCTCATTAAGAGATCACCCACAGGACTTCGTGTATTTCCTTTACTTTCTTCAGAGCTCCTTACCACTAAAAATATCCCAAAACAGAACTAAAGGAAAGCCACAGAGGAGTGCTCCAAAGGTGAAGGTTTGTAAAACTGCAGTGTGGAGATGTATCTGTTTCAGAATTGATTGTTTGAGTTGGAATTTTCCTAAAAATTTACTTCTTACAAAATAAATTTTGGAGATAGAATTATCTCTCAGGTGGTAGAGAAAACTAGAAAATCTGCCAGCTTTCCAGAGTTCATATATCACCAGGGAATTAAAGAAGTCTAGTAAGGAGAAAGCTGTTTTTAAAAAATGAAATAAAATAAAAACTGTGATCAATTGTACGTGACATAAAATTTAGCATGTTAACTATGTTTCAGTGTACAATTCTGTGACATTAAATTCATATACAACATTGTGAAACCATCATCACCATCTATTGCCATAATTTTTGTCTTATAAATTGAAACTGCACCCATCGAATAAGAGGTCCCCATTTTTCCCTCCTCTCATCTCCAGAAACCACCACTGTATTTTCTCTTTTCTAATAGTGGGGCCATGTAGTATTCATCCTTTGCATCTTATTTTTACTTACCACAGTGACTTTCAGTTTTGTCTGTGTTCTAGCATGTGTCATGATTTTCTCTGTTAAGAGGTTGGCTTATATTCCTTTGTTACATGTGGTGGATTCTGTTTCTCTGTTGATTTGTCAGAGGATAGTCATGTGGCTTTGACCTGCTGTTGACAGTAAGCAATGTTGTCACGCCCATCAAGTAGATGTAGCTACATGAAGGAGCCTATACTTTCCAGATCCCCACTGGGTAGAGAGACGAAGTGAAGTTTTGGGATCATATTCACACTGAGTCCTGTGGAATATGTTTTGAGGAGCCATTGTGCTGCTTTCCACAGAGGCTGTACTATTTTATTTTGTACGAGAACCATACAGGCTTGCAGCTTCTCAACATTCTCATCAATATTTGTTGCTTTCTGTCTTTTAAAAAAGAATATGATCCACATTCATGGGTGTGAGTGAAGGATGTTTTTATACTTTTTTATGTCTTTTACTGTTTTGTTTGCTAGAGTTCTTTAAATTCAGTTCCCATTATTTACTTTAATCTTGCTTATTTCTCAGATGTAGATTTTAGTGTTATCATTTGACTAATTCTGTCTTTATTATCACTAAAAACTCACAGGGTGTGCCCTGTGTCTAGTTAACACAAATTTCAAGTACATACTAAGTGCTCATTGAAATAAATATTTGTTCAATGACTTAATAATTATCAAGTTAGTGTTTTACAATCCATTTTAATTCCATTCAGCAACTGTTATTCACATCTTCAGGGTACTAGTAAATATCTTTGCTCAAAGGTTGTCTGCTTTCACACTTGCTGTTAAAGCTCTCATCTTTTTTTTTTTAGGTTTTTTTGAGACAGGGTCTTGCTTTGTAGTTCAGGCAGGTCCTGAGCTCATCCTCAAACTCACATCACAGCAATCCTCCTGCCTCTGCCTCCCGAGTGCTGGGATTACAGGCGTGAGCCACCACGCCCGGCACTGTGGTATGTGGTACTGGTTGCTGCTGGGGTGAGTCTCCATGCCCAGTACTGTATGTGGTTACCAGGGAATTGCACCTGGGCCCTTACGCATGCAAGACAGCTGCCAGAACCACTGTTAAACCTCTGATCTTGCACCATCAGAACTAAGGCAGTTTGGGAAAGTAATATCCTTACTAAAGGCATTGGTGCAGGGAATATCAACCCTGTGCTGCGTATAAGTAAAGAAATCTGCAGTCCATTCTGAGCAGTGGATGCACACAGTAATAGATAGAATGGGTAGTTCTTCTTTCTATCTGGAGTGCTCAGAGAACTATTCCTAACAATTCATGTATTTTTCAGCATTCAGGGCTTACATAAATGTCACTTCAAGCCTCCTCTAATTCTCTAAACTAGATTTGACTTTCTGATCTTCTTCCAGGGGGCCCCACACTGCTTTGTAGCACACATCCTAAGTTTCATCTGATATTGAATGATTTTCTTCCTACTAGATTCTCATTTTCCCATGTGCTTTAGTCACCGGTTTCACTTGAACCCTGCCCTGTATGTGTCAATGGAGAGACTTCTGATGAATAAATGAAACAGCTCCTGAGCCATCTTGGTCCTATAGTCTAGTAAGAGAAGGTCAAATGGCGGAGCCTCAGAGATACTACAATATGCAATTCACAGTGGGAGGAAAAAACAGGAAAGGAGAATTCTCACTCCAGAGGGAGGGAACCTGAATACTTCACAGCCAAAGCTATTTCTGAGTTGGATTGTGCATGAGTTAAAGCTACGTGTGGATGTAAAGTGTGTGGTGGAAAGGGCATCTCACAGTGTGTGCAGAGAGTCACTGGACCAAAATGACCACACTACAGGGCAAGGGGGTTTGTGGAGTTAGGAAGCTTGGCAAATTTCTCCACTGGGGTACTATGTATTGAGTGTCTATTGTGTACCAAGGATACGTGGGTGACGTAGGTTCTGGTAACAGAATTACTGATTAGAATCAGCCATACATTTTTCTGAAATCAACCAGTCTGGGCCTTTGTGACCCAGAACCTACAGAGAAAGAATGAAATGCTTCCAAGTCATGTGGATTCAGCTCAGGCTGCTCTCTGGCTCTGATCCTCACACCAAGCCCAGCAACAGAACTGCTGCTGTGTCCATGGAAGTTTTCTAACTTCAGTTCTTAAAATTAAATGTTCCTTAAAAATAAATTTTAAAGAAGAAAAAGTGGCACGCTTACTTATGACTTCAGCATCATGACGCATGCATACTTTCCTCCTTTCTATGTCCTTCTTCTTGCCGTGTGTGTGAATAGTATTTATATCCTCATGGTTGATGTGCATATGATTGCATTGTCTACAGAAATAACACTGTATTATGAGTTCATAGAAAAGTCTTATGGGCTTCTATAGTTGAAAAAGATCCCATTGTATGGATTTGCATAGCCACCTATTCCGGGTTTGGACAAGAATGTTCTGTGAAGTTCTCATGTGCTCATAAGCTGGGCTTGAACTGGTGATTGACGGAGGCAATTGAATCACAGCAGTGATATAGTTAACTTGCTGCTCAGAAGTAGGGTCAGCAGGAGGAGGTGGGTCCCTGGAAGCTTGACCTAGAAGTGTGTCTCTCTCCTTGGCTCCTCCATTCTCTCTCCTTCCTGCCTGCTGTGTTGTGGGCAGCTTCCCTCAACCCACACCCTTCCCTTGTGTCGTTTCTGCCTTGGAACCAGCCAACCATGACCAGAAGCCACAGTTTAAGGAAGGAAAGATAAGGATGGAAGTTACTACACAGGAGGAGTTCATTTGCTTGTTCCTCTAAGAACATCACATAACTTCTCAGCCTCATAAGGCCCATTCTGTCTCAGTTCCATCCCAGAAGCAACTAACATCTTAGATGGAGACCACCTCTGCTTTCCTGACTGGGACATCGTGCAATGCAAGGTTGTTTCCTTTGAGTTGCTAGAACTAGTTACAAATACAAATTGCAGTACCCAAGGGTGCTGGGACCCAGTCACAGCCATCTATGTTTCTAAATGTCCCCGAGTGGTTCTAAGAATCACTTTGGTCTGAAAACGACTGACACAGACATTAACACCTGGACTTGAAGTCTGTCTGTGTCACTCACTGCCCAGATGTGTGGCCTCAGAAGCTTCACTTACTGACTCTTAGCCTCAGCTTTTCTTCTGTCTGTTGGAGTTGGATGAGGAGCAAATGATTGGGAAGTAGTTCATTTGTTACTTGACAGAATTTTCCAACACAAAAAGCATCCAAGGTAAAAGGTTTATTGCAGGTTTCTCACCTTTAACTCTGTTTGTCCTCAAGGAGGGCAGGTGAAGGCAGAAATTCTTTAGCCTGTTGGCTTCCATGAAGCCTGAGATAACCTGGTCTTGAAGTACCAGCTTTCAGCCACTGGAGGTCCTTGGAAAGATTTGTATCTGATAGGATAGTTCCAGGAGCTCTGCTAGCTATGGGTGTGAACACACCCTGGGTATTTCAAGTAGATGAAAGCAAAAGGAGCGGGATAGGCTGTCCTAGCCAGTAGCTCCTTGGGAAATTCAGATTAATTCTCATAGTCTTCATCAGCGAGTCTTGGTTTTATAAGGGAACTCAAAATGCAAAGCAGGAAATAGAAATGCCTCAAATGTCTTATTACATTCTAATGGATAAGTAATTTTCTTTGTGATCTATCACCAGTACGTTTACTACCAGGAAATATTTATTGCTTTCACAAAATGATAGATTTCTTCCAGACACACATGCTGATTTAGTTTCAAATATATAGCAAAATTTCTTATAGACTATCTTTCATGTACTTGGCAGCAAGGTATCTAGATCGTAAAGTTTGAAGAAAGAGCTCTGACATTATAGGAGGTAAATTAGAGCAATATTACATTCTTACTCCTTCCTGGTAAGAGCTGCCATTGCTTAAAAATCAGTTGCGGTGAATTTTACATTTTAGATATTAAAGCATTTTGTAGTGTTTTAATATGAAAATAAATACACTGTAAAAATTAACAGAACATATGTATCAGGGTTGGTGGGGAAATTAAATTTTGGAAATACCTGCTCAGGGGAAAGAGTAAGGATCTGACCAAACACAGGAACTTAGCTGATGACTTTTCCCAGCTCATCCCAACACCTCTTGACTTGTTCTCAGCGCTCCTGATTTCTACCTTCTGAGGTGGTATTAACATTTGAGACTAGGCAGCACCTTTCTGTATCCTGGAGGTCTCTGGATGGATGCAAACAAAGTTCCTACTTGAACTGCGCTTTTTAGTTTTGTCTCTACCAGAGGGAAGTTGAAGGCTTGGTTCAGGTTTCTCCGAACTTCCGTCTGTATTGTACACTTGCTTTTCTCCTGGCTGCCGGATGTGCCTGTCTTTCTTAGGACTTCTAGGCGTAGTCTGAAGTTTGCTGCTAATCCCCAGAAAAGATTGGCTTGCCTTTTCAGTACTCCTGGCAGGGTGCAGCCTATAAAAACCTCCTGTACTGTGCTTTCCCTGAGCTTCCTCAGTGGGAGGAATAAAGATTAGAGCCACGTAGGGCCCCCTCACACTGACAGTGCAAACCACTGACAGAGACTTCCAATTCTAGAGGGGTTCTTTCTGCAGCATTGCCATTCCTTCTGCGCATCTGGGAGGAATAAATCTCCCAGTGTGGGGAGGAAGATACAGCTTTAATGGCATAAGTAGCTTGGGAATAGATGTTGTTCTTTGTGGCAAATTTACTTGGTGCCATGTGACACTGAGCACACAATTTACTGTGTTAGGTTACTTGAGCTGCTATAACAAATGCCACAGACCTCATGGATCTAACAGCTGAAATGTATTTTGTCTAAGTGCTGGAGAATGGGAGTCCAAGATTAAGATGCTGCAGGTTTGGTTTCTCCAGGCCTCTTTGTTTTCTTATAGATGTCTGTGAGGGTACAACTGATACCCACAATTTAAAGAAGCAGAGGGGTATTTCAGAGCATGGTTTTAGAGGGCCAGTCCATTGTTGGCTGATTCCATTGCTGTGGGTATGAGGAGGGGCAGAATGTTGTGAAGGAAGGGTGTGTTGGAGTAGGGATGGTCCTTTTGTGGTGGCTGAGAAGCAGAGAACAGGGGAAAAGCACCACCATCAAACATGCTGTCCAAAGACAAATCCCCAGTGATGTACCACCTTCCAGGACCCTCTCAGTGCACATCTGTCTGCTGTGATCCTGTCACATTTGCAACCATTTTAGTCCAGTCAAGTTGGCAGTGAAGACTTGCTGGAGCACAGGCTCTTCTTTCTGTGTCGGAGCTGTATTCAGACACACACACACACACACACACGCACGCACGCACGCACGCACGCACACACACACACACGCACGCACACACACACACACGCACACACACCTCACAACCCAAGTGGAGAGGGCTTATCATACTGACCTTATTATAAACTAATCACCTCTTTAAAGATTCTACCTCCAAATACAGTCCTCTTACACAGTCCTGGGAATTGAGGATTCAGTGAATGAATTTTAAAGGTCAGAATGCAGTTTATAATGCTCTCCTGAGCTCAGTTACCTTCCTTCACTCTGAAGTGAGGACAACTGTGTCTTCCCTGTAGAGTTAATTTCCCTATCAAGTGAACTCTGCATAGAAACAATTTAATATAGCAACCACCACTTAGAGACGTCAGCTGAGGCCTGGTGCTGTGACGCTGAGCCTGACGGTGGGGACATTCACAAAGTGAGCAGGGTGTCATCTTTGACTTGAGAAGTTGCTGGATGTCTGTGCACTCCTATTCTGTCCTACAAGTCTAAGATATGTGTCCATCAGGGACACCAGAAACCGGTAAACAGAAGTAGGTGTTTTAGTATTCATTCTGTTTTTTATTACAATAAAAGTTAAAATAATGTGCTGCATTATTTTCTACATGTCATCTACTGATTTAATCATTTTTGTTTTCAGAATGGTATAGTTATATAAAAATTTGAAAAATCCTTCTCATCTTTACTAAGTATAATTATAAATACAATTATATGTATTTCAAGTATACAATATGTTTTATATGGTAAGATGATTATTATAATCAAACTAACATAGCATCTCTTCAAATATTTATTTGTGTGTCTGTAGTAAGAATACTTCAGATATATTCTTAGCAAATTCCAAGCTTGCAATACAACCTTATTACCTATAATTTCTGTGCTGTATATTAGGTCTCCAGACTTATTCATAAGACAACTAAAACTTTAGATCCTCTAGCTAGCACATCCCTGACTCTCCCACCCTCAAACCCCTGGTCTCTACCCTTTTATTCTCTGTTCAATTTTGTTTTTAGATTCCACATATTTTATTTTTATGTTTCCATATTTCATTGAGCATAATATCCTCCAGGTTTATCCATTTTGTCATAAATGGCAGAAATATCCTCATTTTTAAGACTGAATGACATCCTTTCTCACATTTCATGTTTTCTTTAAAAGCTTTCTTTTTGTCAGTGAGCATACATGTACTATATTAAGTTATAGAAGAAATTTTCCCACTCCAAAGTCCTTTCCTTTAGCCCTCTATGACTCTCACCTCTGTATGCCGTCCCTTGGGCAACAGAAATCAGTGGTCTCATCTGACTGATTTTGCTGGAAAGTGATCTGCGCTGGGCCAGAGAGCATTGGCAAACCTTCTGGGTGATTTTAACCCCTCAGCAGCTCTGTGAGGAAAGTCTATGGGTAGCTGATACTCCTGAAGCTTGCTAGTGTATCTTGATTCTGCAAGACAGCCGCCACCTCCAGGGGTCCTCAGCCAGTCTGTTTGTTTTTTTTTTTTTACTCTGTGACTTTAAAATTTGTATAATTTTTTTTTTTTTGAAACATGGTCTGTATGTTCAGGCTGACCCTGAGCTCAGCCTCAAACTCACATCACAGCAATCCTCCTGCCTCTGCCTCTCCAGTACTGGGATTACAGGTGGGAGCCACCACATCTGGCTCTGGCTCTGTGGTATGTGGTACTGATTGCTGCTGGGTGTGAGTCTCCACACCTGGCATTGTTGTATGTGGTTACCAGGGATCAAACTTGGGACCTAGCACTTCAGGCGCTGGAGCCACTGAGCTAAATTCCCGGCTTTAAAATTTATATGTTTATGCTTAGTATTCTGCATATTACCATATGGTCTCTACCGGTGAATGTATTTTTATTTCCCTCTTCTGGCATGTGTACTTCCGCATTTTTCTGTCCATGTTAATTTAAAGACATGTCTGAACTGACAGTCCTAGAACTCAGTTCCTCTGCCATTCCTCATGGGGAGGTGCTGTTAGATTCGGGGGTTGCCTTGTCCTCTCTCTCACATGTCTCCCAAGTGCTTCTCTTGTTCATTTCCTTAATCTCTCTATATAACATTCTAAATGAATTGCTCAGTACCACATCTTTCATGACTTAACCTTCTCTGACCAACCTTAATTTCAATATCTGTGTATATTACTGCACTCTGAAGGTACTTGGTTAGCTCATCCAATTTTATTTCATAAATTTGTTGTTTTGTTAAGTGGAGTTTTTCTCTTAATGTTTTTAAGGCTCTTAAACATGCTTGGCTAAAGTCATCCCAGATTAGTTAATTATTCATTTTGTTGGAAATGAGGCTGCCAGAGAGCAAAAAAGAAATTAAAAAGAGTTATGGATTAAATTTGAATCAACAATGAATACTTTTTTAGTTATAGGGAGGTATCATGTGACATTTGAGGTGAATCAGTGTTAAAAGAAGTTCATTATCCTACATTGTATGCGATACGCTTGTGCTTGCGTTGTCACTGCTGGGACCCTGTGATCTGTAATTTAACCATCTCTCTTGGTTACTGTCATGAAAATGAAACATGAGAACCACAAACCTCTCTTATGCTGTCTTCCATGCTAGGGGCAGTCTTGATTATGGTTTGTGTTAATGTTGATATTTTTCATGCGATTTAAAGCAATGTCTTGTAGTTAGGTTTTTAGTTAGTTATTCCAAAGCTTTGCCTTTGTTTTTCTCCTCTCTTGTCTGGTGGATTTATGGTTACTTCCGTTTGGTCTCTTGTGATTGGCTGTTTCGAGGCAGTTCTTACGATGGTGGCTTAACATCCTTAGCAATATTACAGATTCAGTCATTAAACCATGGGGACTTTGGCTTAGGAGCAACATGAAGATTTTTCTATCTCACATCTTTTTGCAGCTGTAGTTTCATAGAGAGTGGGTTATCATTACGGTCTGCATTTTTTTTAAGGGTAACTAAGGTATGTAAACTGTGTGTATGTGTGTGTATGGCCACTGATGCATTTAAAACAGAGAAACTTACAATGTGAATATTATCTTTATGAGAAATCTTTGTGGCTATTGTGCTATAATGAGGGATATATATTTTGTTTTCAGTTTAGGCTTCCTGCCACAGAACTCCTAAGAATCTCGTAACTTTCTGAGTGATAGGAGTGATGAGAGCATCTTTTGTTATAGTAATTGGTTTTAGTCCCAGGTTCTGGACACAAGCACCTGTAGTCTCCAGAGTGAAAAATACCTTTTGTATGCTAATGAGCTGGCTAGTGTTGGGGAGGGGGAGTAATATAGCTTTAGGGTGGGGATTATTTTCCAGAAAGAACAGGATATGATTGGAAATTTCAGTCCTCCTTCCTGGCTTCTGAAGATAGGAGAAATGTTATTTTCGCTCCAGAAGAGAATTATTTAATCTACCATGGCAATGTAAAGGAACTTTTATAAAAACCTTAAATTCTGGCATTTGAAGAGGTTTTGAGTTGTTGAATGAATTCATTTTCCATGAATGGGGTCCACTGCAGACTTCATGAGGAAGCTTGTGTCCTCAGTACACTTATGCATAGCACAATATGCACCTCTTTTTCTATGTCCTTTTAATTAAACTAATAAATTTAAGTTGTAGGAAACCCTGATTAGTAGTTAACTTGGACAGTAGTGTGAGTAATAGATGACTCGCTGCTTGGGACTGGCATTTGCCTTGTCTTATGTGAACAATCCTATCAGAATGACCCTCTAACCTAGGAGATCTTTGCTAATTATGGATAGTTAGTGTCAATACTGAGTTAAATTGTAGGACACTAAGTTGATATCTGTAGAGAAATGGACCATGTGATTTTTGAAAACCATATATTTAGTGTGGGAAATGTTATCATTGGAGAAAGAATTTTCCTTTAGCTCATTCTAATTCCCATTTTTTATACACTGGCTTACTGGCAACCAAAGTTATAATGAAGAATTTTTAAATGTCACTGTCTCCTGTGAATCAAGCTAACAAAATTTACACTGTGCAGTGAAGTTTGGTCACCTGAAAAAGAAGCCTAAGAGAGATGAAATGTGTGGCTCAAGTCAAAAGATGTTCTTTGATAAGGACATGGATGCAATGCAGTTGTAGCTGTGGAAGTTCAGATATAATGTCTTGACCAGTCCTCTTTAGAAAACCTGCAACACTGACAGGATTGTTAGGTCAGAACAAGGATCCTGTGGATGAAGAATTGGTGCATCCAAGGCTGCTGGGGAACATGATGTCTCAAGAAACTACACAGCCAAGTGTTTTCTTGGCAGGCTTACTCACAGTAATGCTGGGTGCGTCAGAGTACAACATCCTGAATGGACTATCGTCCAAAGTCATTCATTATTAGGGACTGAATTGTGTTTTTACACAATTCTATGCTAACGTCTGGATACCTAGGATCTTAGAATGTGAATGTACTTGAAGATAGCATCTTTAAAGAGGTGATTAAGGTAAAATGAAGTCATTAGAATAGTATCTAATTTACTGTGAGTGTTATCCTTATAAGAAAAAGATTATTAGGACACAGATATACTCAAAGAGAAGATCAGGCGAAGACAGAAAGAAGATGGTTATTTACAAGTAAAAAAGAGAAGCCTCAGAAGAAATGAACTGTGGACCTCTTGATCATGGACTTCCGGCCTTCAGTGCTGTAAAAAAATAAGTTTTTATTATTGAAGCCACCTAGTCTGCGATGCCTTGTTACAGTAGTCATTGCAAACTCCTATACCCATCCAACTTTTTACACTGGCCGGACTCCTATGGTAACCTCCTGCTCACAAAACGATCTTCCACATACTGTCCTTGTGGAGAAAGAATCCATTGATCATTTAAAGGCAGACTCCTGGTCATTTGCTGTTCTATCTCTCATTGTGAATTAGTTAACTGGCACCTTGATCTCTGCGTCCATCTGAAGGATAGGTTTGGAATTTGTTCAGTTTTCTCACGCATCTTATATCATGCCAGTGCTGGTGAAATAAAGTGTCTGGACCAAAACCAACATCTTTACTTGAAGTATTTTAACTGTGACTTTTGTGATGTGATATAAGTAAATAATTGGCTTCGATGGGTGTCTTGTTTTTTCTTAAGAAATGTACAGAGTATAGCTAGCCGTGTCCTATCTGTAATCAGTTTTCTCTTGAATTTGTTGGTCATAGATGAGATGGAGGGATGGGATAAAATTTGGGTAAGAATAACTGTCAGGTATTCTTAGAACTTTAATTAAAAAGATAACTTAACTTAAAAAAAAAGACAACTTGAAGTTTAGTAGCTTGCTTTTTGGATGTATTAGATCCTCCAGCAACCATTTTACATTGGCTGTATAAAACAACCTCACAATTTACTGCTTTGGCAAGACTACGTGGAGCACAGTCAGTAAGAACAAAGGTAAAAATAGCCCAAATGATGAGTAATTTTACCCGAGTCACACTGTGTACCTGAGTTTGACAGCCCGTGAATTACAGCTCCTCGTCACACAGGCCTGGCCTCAGGAGCAAGGTTGTTTTCCAGTGAGCACAGGTAAAGTTTAGTCAATGCCATTTGTATATTTTCAACTGAAACCATGAAGAAAAATCATCTGGCATGAATTTTCGTTTATCTATAAACAGGAACAGCCTAGAGAGAATTTTAAAACATCAGATTTCTTCTTTTATGTTCAATGAGGCTGAACTCAATAATTATAGCACTGAAATTGAAAATGTATGTGTGTTCTACTCTACTAACACACTGAAACGATTCCAGTCAGTGCTAATCGAGGTGGAATTCAACTGACAGTACCAGGGCTTTGCTGTTCTCCAGCCGTTTAAGTTTTTCCATGGCTTGAGAATGACAGCGATGACTTTGTCAAGGCAAGAGGAACCTGAGAGAGGACCTCAGTCTCATGGCTATTTCTATGGGGAGGGGAATGTGAGTGCGATCTCCACTCAGAAAGGTGACTTTGGATGAATGGATTTCAATGTCCCACTGTCTCTGGATCATTTCATCCATTGTTCATTTCACTTCTTGGGTCTTTCCCAAGGTTTGAATGCAGGGAATGAGCAGTAAAAATTCTGCCTTAGTTTGTAAAAAGCAGTTATCTGCAAAGGGCAGATCGGACTACTATGGTAGGACACAAGAGACATAGAAAAACATACCCCTGGACTTTACCTTCTCCCTCTTAGAACTATCATGGGACTGACATCTTAGATTTAGCGTTTTCTTATTCAAAAGTGCCTGGCTGGATTGTACCTGGGCATCCATCATGAAATCATAGATTAAAGATTAGAACAGACTCCAGTTCAAATGGCAAAAAGTAGGTGCCAAGCAAATATGATTGGAAGATCATTATCTAGACGAGTCAGATGGAAGAACCCGGAAGAGTTGCTGGTTACAGACTTGCTCTGGAAGCCATAGTTTGCTCTCAACACAGATCGGCTCAGCCCTTCAATCTCTCATCTGTCTGAGGGAAGCATTCTGGAGACCTTCAATCTTACAGTTTCCTCAGGAGGCCGAGCTCCCCATCATATGCACTCCACGGCTGATAGTTTTGAATGGAGAAGAGGACTGATTTTTGAGCATGAAAATAGAGGAAATGGATTGATTTTATCAACTTCAAAACTGAGCTGTAGGTGCTAGTTTGCTTATAATACTTTACCCAAGGCAATATAAGAAGTATCACAGACACACCAGGGATTTGAATTTATTGTTTCTGTCTCCATCATGAGCTGCTGGCCTCTCATCCTTTATACATCAAAGAGATAGTTTAGCAGAGCTCAGTCCCTGATCAGAGGTGGGGTCTGGTTTGAATCTTTACCATCCAGCAGACAGTTATTGACTGTGATGTCTGAGCACGTTTCTTGTTGGTATCCTCTCACTTCAGTAGACAATATTTTATAAACATATGTTCCAACCCTGGACTATGATAAACATATATTAATTCTGAATATGGAGACAAGGGCAGAGATTTAATCCTTTTAGATCTTTCTCAGTTATCCATCAAGCAAAAGCATCTGCTATAACTTACTTCTCTTTTCTAAAATACAACCTTAGTGAAATTAAATTTCTTCAAATAACAGCTTCTGTAACATTTTTCACTATCCTTTCTGAGGTTTCCAGATTTTTTTCCTGCCCCTTTTCAAGTGTTATGACAAACAGCATCTTGTTACTTTAGGTGGACTTGGTTTCTATTTATAGAAGAACTCTCATAGATAAGAGAGTTGAGATTTCAGAGTTAATTCACTGGAAAAGGTGACAGTTGAGGCTCAAGTGAGGGGGCTGTGTTGCTTACTGTTCTGTTGGCTAGCATGGAAAGGAGCAGGGTAAACACTGAACAGGGGAGGGGGAGAAGCCTGAAAGAAATGCTCTACTATATTATGTTCTTCAAAAATGTAAAAGTTACTAATAAAGCAGGTTTTTAAAGCATATTTTTTCTTGCAAAACATTTATTGGTACATTTCAGATATACATAATAATATTATTCATCACAGGGAATTTATACCAGTGCATAATATATCTTCTTTTTCTCCATATCCCCTTACACAAAAGCTTTCTTTCCATAGTTTCCTTTGTTTTTCTCTTTTTTTCTTGTACCTTTTATTTCTTCTTTATCCCCTCCTTTGTTTTTCTTCTCATTTGAACAGTTTCTTTCCCATTTCCCAATGTCTACTGTGCATTTCAGTCCTTTGGAATGTCTCAACCTACCATTTAGGTCCTCTTTTAGGATAGTGTTGAATGTATTAATTCATGGTTCAGTTCAACAAACTTTAAGTATTTCGTGTGTGCTGTGCCAGAGTCTT
>PVIR01019524.1:0-31842 GCA_004026965.1 Petromus typicus
AACAGTTGTGCATTTTGACTGGATAATGTGTAACAGACAAAAATTAAAATATATTGTTTTCCTCAACCGACAAGCTTATTCTTCTTTCATCCTTGTCACTTTATTAACTTGCTTGTTCTTTCATCGTCCATGAGCTTAATGAAACAATGATTTATTTTGTTTTAAATTCATTGAATTTAATACTATTTTACTGTATTTTCAGTGTTCAGCATATAATTATGTAATTAATTTTACCAATATTTTAAAAAGAACTAACAGTTAACAGTCATTGGAAAACTATTCTAATATATCGAAGAGAAAGGTATCCCAATCTGATTTTATAAAGCTAGCGATGTCATGATAATGAAACTAAATGCACAACAAAGAAAACTAGAAACCACGTTACTTTGACTCCAAAAGCAGAAAAAGATCCAACCAAGAAAGAGAACTACAGGCCAATCTCTCTAATGAATACAGATGCAAAAATTCTCAATAAGATACTGACAAACAGAATACAGAGGATCATCAAGATCATACACCCTGACCAAGTTGGATTCATTCCAGGGATGTAAGGATGGCTCAACATACATAAATCAATAAATCTAATAGTTCATATAGACAGAACCGAGGATAAAAATATGGTCATCTCAATAGAAGCAGAAAAATGTTAGGCAAAATCCAGCACCCATTCCTGATTAAAACACTCTAGAAAATTAGAATAGGTCATTAAACATACTGCATATAGTTGCACTGTATGAACAACAATGACATCACAAGCCATGTTCTACTCCGCTTCAACTGAAATTTAGCTGCCATCTTGCAAGAGAAAAAAGAGTGAGCAATATCCCTAGATTTTACTGTCTACCAACCAGAGAAAAGAACATCATTTATTAAAATGCAAAGAAGATGATAATGGTGATGATGATAAACAAAACAGATAATAGTGTCTGGGGTTTTGGAAGTCTTCCACCTACACTTTCTGCATGTGTGAAGAGAAAAGCAAGCAGCTGGCACACCAGATGGTGCATTTGTGATGCCCCAGGAAAACAAAAAGAGTAGGGAAGACAGAAAGACATGCTCCTACTGATACTAATAGTTTAGTATTCAAATTATGCCACAAGCATTTTTTCTCTATGGGACATTAATGTTACTATGCATCAAAAAGAAATTTTGAAAATGAATTTTTAAATAAAGAGCAGGCTGAATTAAAATGTATTTTATTCTTATAAAAAATTGAATATTCTAATCACCTAATGGTTTTTTTTTTTATCACTTTTAGTACATCATTTACCCAACTTCTATCCAAGCACAATTCAGAAGAAAAACTTTCTCCAAATCCTCGTGCTCTTTCCCAAAGCGCGAGCCCAGGTTAATTCTCACTTCCTTATTTAGTGATTTATTGGAATTTATAACTAAGGATAGATTGTTTTCATAAATAATATGTGCTATGTCTTCAGCATGGAGTCATCTCAGGGCACTCTTCACGTAGGTTCTGTTTTAATGTTCACTCTTCTAGTTAAAGTTGCCTGCTGTATTGAATGCTGGTTTGGTGGAGAAGAAATGCTCACATTTGATGACTTATTTCTCGTTTGCACAATTCTTTGCATTAAAAAAATTGAAATGCTGTGCTTTTAATGTATGCAGAGTCTCAATTCAGAAGAGTTTTACTCTTTACTTTGCAATTTATCTCCTAAGGATTTTAACCATTACTTGAAAGTTTTGTCTTTTCCTCCAGAGATAATTTAAAAGAATTTATCATGCATTAGTTAACTGATAACACGTATGTCAGCGCATTCATTTGGCATATAATTCAGAAATTAATAGCCATGATATGCTAGCTCTTGTAATTCAAGATGAAAATGTAGTCAAGACTTGGACCATATATTTCATTATATGGGACTGTTTTGTGAAAATATCTATCTTAATAAAGTACATTTCAAAATTTAAAAAGAGCGATTTTCTAAAGGTCCTCAAAATTGAACTGAAATACATCATAGAAGGAGAAAAATAAAGACAGTCAACAAAACAAAATAAAATATATCAATTTATTTATACTGAGTATACTTATAATTCAGTTCAGAGTTCGTGACGCATTTTATTTAGTCACATAAATGTAAAACTATTTTTAATGAAATGCAGAGCTTCTAATGTAATGGGTTTATTTGACTTACAGATAAATCCTCAAAAACTTTTAAAGCTTATATAAATTCTTATAAGAACAAGTGCATTATGATTCTTGTAAAAAAAGAAAGATCAACATAATAAAAACTGGAATAGTTACAAAATTTTTACATATTTATGAACATTATCCAGTTATAGTTAAGTTTATAGATATTAAGGCCATAAACTTAGTATCATTTACTTTACTAATAAAACTTTCACTATACTCACTAAACGGAATAGATTTTTTTTTAAAAAAACATATGTAGTAACCTTAAGAACAAATACATTATAGTCAAATTACACTATGTATTCATTTCATATAAGAATATACCTTTGCAAAGTAGGTATTTAGTTATAAACTTTTATGCTGCTTCTATTTTAGGTTAGAGCATTTCTCGGAGGTATAGGTAGCTCTTGTGTTGTATTTTACATTACTGTTAAATAAGATTCAAGTAGTGTCATATTGAACATACAGATATTGAACAAATTTAAAATCCAGGAGTTGAAGTGTGATAAAAGATGTATGGACAGACTTTTACATAATGTGGAAAGACTAATTTAATGAAGATTGTATGTATTTATTTGTGTAATAAAGATGTAGGCCTAACGAATACAAATTTCTGCATTCTTACTAAATTTTAAATTAATCCATTTTAATTGAAACATAAAATTATGACCTGTAGATTTTTTTCTTTAAGTTTATTGAAACACTTTTTATATACATTATGATCACATTCATTTTGAGAGTTTGTAGCTGTACATGATATATCTTGGTTCTTATTTTTCCCCCATTCATTCTTCCCTCTTTACAAAAACTTTGTTTCTATTTTATTCTTTCTTTTCCCATATTATTCCTTCCTATATTTCCTTTCCCTACCATTTTAGACCTTTACTTCCTATTTTACAGTATCTGTTACACATTTTGTCCTCATTTACTCTGGCAGGTTTTCATACCAAAGAAACTATTTGGTATTTATATGTCTTATCTTTTCCTTTAAGAAAATGGCCTAATGTGCATCCATCTAGCTATAAAAGTCTCTAATTTATCATTCTTTATGGGTGACTAGTATTCCATTTCATAAAATAATGACATCTTCTTTATCCTCTCTCTGATTGATGGACCTTTGTGCTATTTCCAAGATTTACCAATACAAACTGTGTCAAACTTGGGTACACATATATGGCTGAGGTATGATCCTTTTAATTCTTTGGGAGAAATATCTGGGAGGTGAAAAGCTGGGTAAAATGGGACCTCACACCTACTTCTTTGAGGAATCTCCATACAGACGTCCACAGTGATTGTACCAGTGTACCTCCCACCAACAGTAGAGAAGAGTGCCTTTCTCTCCAGCTCTGTCACATTTGTTTTTGGTAGTTTTCTTAATAGCAGTCATTATTTCTGGAGTAAAATGAAATCTTAAAGTTGTTTTCCTTTGCATCTCTTGAATGACCAGTGATGTTTAACATTGTCTTCATATGTCTATTTGTTTTTTCTACTTCTGCATCTGAAGTGTCTATTCATTTCAGATGCCCCTTTTTAATCGAGTCTTTAAACTTGGGAGTATGATGTTTTAAGTTCTTTATATATTCTGGATAGTAGTCCTTTGCTGAGGAAAATGTAGTAAACATTTTTTTCCCAACATTTAAGTTGCTTTTTCACTCTGTTGGTAGTTTCTCTTTTGGTGCAGATTTATTTATTTATTTATTTTTTTTTTAAATGAGGTCCCAGTGTTTGATGGTTTGTACTATTGCTTGTGATCTTGAAGTTTTTTTGCATAAAGACTTTTCTGAACCTATTTCTTCAAGCCTTACAGCTATTCTTTCTCCAGAAGATTTAGTATTTCTGTTTTAACATTTAGATCTTTGATACATTTTGATTTTAAGTCAGTGGAGGTGAAACATATGGGTCTAGTTTCAATTTCTGGCATGTGAGAAGCCAGTTTTACCACCACCATTTATAAAAGATGGCATCTTTCTTCCAGTGAAGTTGGTGGGCTCTTTTGTCAAATAGCTTAGTATGTGTGAAGTTGTTTCTGGATTTTCTCTTCTGTAGCATTGATTCTCAAGTCTCTTTCTTTTCCGTATGAAGCTTTGTAGTATAGCTTCAAGGTGGAGATTGTGATAATCTCTTAGTAATGTTGTTGCCTAGAGTTGCTTTTGCTATTTTTGGTCTCTTCTGGTTCCAAATGAATTCTTGGAGTGTTTTTTCTAGTTCTATGAAATATACTGTTGAAATTTCAAGTGGAATCACATTGAATTTGTGTCATACTTTTGGAAGGTTGGTCATTTTCACTATATTGGTTGTTTCTGCCAAAGAACAAAGGATGTCTTTCCATTTTCTGAAAGTCTCTTTGATCTTTTTAAAAAATATATTGTAATTTACAAAAATCTCTACAAACTGTGAGCTAAATAAATAAACCTTTCCTCCTTTAATTTGGTATATCCAGGTATTTCATCTCAGTAATGAGAGTAAAGTATATAAAACACCTACAGGTTGATTTGTTTTGTTTTTCTCAGAATTTATGGAAGTTTCAATCCATAGCCACCCAGCTCCAAGGCAAGGTGGCATGGCACATGGGCAACACAAGGGAGAAACAGCTCGTGGCAAGATACCAGAAAGTGAAATAAGATCAAAGGAAGTGGGAAACATATAATCTTCCAAGTCACATGACCAGGAATCTGCTTCCACCGCCCAACATCACACGTGGCTATAAACACATTAACGGACTCATTCAGTGAACAAGTATCTTGCTCTCACAGTAAAATTATCTCCCAAAACTCTGCCAATGAATACATGAAGTTCTGGGGGACATTATACTATAAATTATAATAAATTCCATGGGACAAATTGTATGCTTGTGGCTTAAAATTAATAATCTATACTTTAAAAATACATTCAAGAAAGACTTGGGGTCCAGGAATTTAGCTCCGTGGTTCTGATGCCTGTCTTGCAAGCCCGAGGACCTGGGTTTGATCTCCCAGCTAACCAAATATTATACTGGGCGTGGAGACTCACGCCCAGCAGCAACCAGTAGCACATACCACAGTTCTGGGTGTGTGGCTCATGCCTGTAATTCCAGCACTTGGAAGGTAGAGGCAATAGGACTGCTGTGATGTGAGTTTGAGGCTGAGCTCAGGGCCAGCCTGAACTACAAAGTGAGAAAAGAAAGACTTTAGCTTGAGCGAATCTTTGATATGATTTATCAAGGAAAGGCTATCCTATACACTGACCTGCAGGTTTAAGAGGAGAAATGTTCTGTAGGAGTTCGGTGGTATTGTGAAAATTGTTTAAGGATGAAGTGAAAGCAAGCAGAATAAGGGCAAATATATTAATGTTTTTTGAGAAATTATGCTGTCTTTTCCTATGATACCTAAACTTTCTTCTTTGCAGCATTGTGATGGATTTGGTTGACAAGTATGGTCTTATTTAGCTTTGATGTACATAAATCTCAGCTTCTTAGTTTGATCATTCTTCAACAGAAAGAGTAGCAGTGTTGAACCATCCTGCAGTGATATATACTACATTAGTAAAGGAAGATGCTGTGAAGGAATATGATGTACTGAAAAAAAGTTCTGAGATTCAGAAACATAGAGTGAGAATCTTGTGAAATTCAAAGTCAAGGTACAAATTCAGAGAACAGTACATTTAACTGGGCAAGGAAAAATTTAAATAAAGCATTTGATATCCAGAAAATTGATTGATAAGAATTAGGCCAGAGACTCCAGAATAATATTTTTTTCAGATGTGTTAAATTTTGCACCAAAGAATATGGAGCAAGAAACAGAAAAGTGAGATATTTTAGAAGAACTTATGAGGAGAAGACCATGTGTGGTTCTAGGGTATAAACATTTCCCAGTGTCCTTGTTACTGGGAAAAAGTTATAACATGAACTGTGTTGAATGAGCTGTGACTACCTCAGTACACCTGCTCCAGGGTTTGAAAAACTTATTTTGTGCCTGAAAAAATGTTTTAGTACATTTAGTGTCGGTCAATAGAGTTCTTTGTTTCTACTCTGTTGTGATTTCTGTTTTATCTGCCTAGAATGTTTGCTTTAATATTCTAAATGTAATTCTTCCTGGAAAATTTTATTATCTTTTTAAAAGATAAAGCTATGACAATTTTTTAAATATACCATATGACGACAGGAAATACTAGTAACTTTTTTAAGATAGATTTATAATACTTGAAATGATAAGATATAGGAGATAGTAATATTAGAGTAGACACAAAATTAAGTTTCAAGTAATAATGAATGAAAAACTTTAAATGAATACTAGGAAGAACATTATCTGAAATTTTAAAAATCATTAGAAAAACATAAATACAATGTGTCTATACATGTAAATATATGAATTTTTATTTAATACAAATGCAACATAAAATATGCACGTATTATGTAACATTAAAAATCAATGATAAAAATTTATTATGTAAGCCAATATTTGTAATTTATTATGTAAGCCAAATAGAAAATATTTGCCATATATGACAGTATTAATCACTGTAATATGTTTTGAAAGATCTTTTATAAGAAAAAAACAGACAATAAAATGCACAAGTTGTAGATGGGAAATTACTTGGTTACTTTACAACTTTTTTCATGCAGCAAATGCCAAAATGCTTTGTTACCTTGTTATCTAGAAGATAGTTCCAGACAAGAGAAATAACAAAGCACAAAGAACAATCCAGGGAAGGAAGGGAAACCCTGGCAGAGGTCTTCAGTCTCAATACTTCAGGGACCTCTGAGAAGAAAATACTTTATCTTTTTTTCCATTTTTCCTTTGTCTTTAAAAAGGATGCTAACTTTGAAGATTCTATTTCTAGCACTGCTCCCTAAACTCCACTGTAGCAGGATTGACCTGAAGGATTAGCTGGCATTTCAGGGCAGTGCTAGAGAAGCAGTTAAGCAAGAGCTTCTGGCCCTGGCCAGCTGGAGATCCCAAAGGTAGAAGGCAGAAATCCTTCTGGTTACAAGCCTGAGGCAGGCTGCTGGTTATAGGAGTTGGTAGTAGACTGCCTTCTAAATTTGCCAGCAATGAAATGAGAGATGAACCAAAAGTATAATATTAAC
This sequence comes from Petromus typicus, assembly GCA_004026965.1. Lineage (NCBI taxonomy): Eukaryota > Metazoa > Chordata > Mammalia > Rodentia > Petromuridae > Petromus > Petromus typicus. The sequence continues at coordinate 7,215 of PVIR01019524.1, forward strand.
ACTGAACACAAATACAAATAAGCAATTTTCAGAAATAGGGTCCCAAGTAAGTAGGATGTTTGTTAAAAATAATAATAATTAACTTTTCTATAATAAGGAAAATGAAAATTTAAATCACAAAGGAGATATTCTTTCAATATTAGACACAAATCGTATCAGAAATTATCAGGTGATAGAAGATTGTAGGGAAATATTTACTTTGATGAACAGATGGTTGAAGTGCAAATTAGTCTATGTACTCCTAGAAGAATTGAAATGGGAAGCAAAAAACTAATATCCCTCATCTTTTTGTATATCTGAAAAATAAATCAAACTACTATTACCAGAGAAGATTTTATATTCATGTAATTGAAACAAGAAGTAGAAAGTAAAATGAAACAATCTGATTTATATTCAAAATTATGGACAAATTTCAATAACATAGTATTCATAAAAGACATTTTGTATTACAAAAATGTAAATTATGTGGGTTATTATATTTGAAAATAATGGTGTAAAGAATCACGTGATAAGAAAAAGGGTGAAATGTATTTCTAAATTCTATCTAAAATATATATCTTTAGGGGCCAGGGATTTAGCTCAAGTGGTATCGCATCTACCTTGGAAGCAGAAAGGCCTGAGTTCAATCCTTGGTACTGCATACACACGCGTGCACACACACACACACACACACACACATATATCTTTAATAAACCATAAGCTGAATTTGAAGATAAAACTAATGTATCTTTTATTTTTGAAATTTGTGATATATATATAACATCATTCAAGTTGTAGATGGGAGACAATCAAATAACATGTTTAAGGAGATGATTGTTTAAACTGCTTTAAATATTACACAATGTGTAGCATGTGAATTGAAATATTACATGATACTCAACTAATACAATGGTGTTTACCTTTCAATGTGATATTTCAAATGAATTTAATAAACAGAAAATGTACCTGTTAAGATAAATGAACCAGAGCATCTTCTGTGTGAGGCCAGAGAACCAGCTTGGGTCCTGAGTGTCCAGGAACAAAGCCCAAAGCTTTCCTCGTGGCTCCTGCATGAGGGGATTGGACTGACACTGCCAAGATAGGCTTGGACATGACACCATAACTCACAACCTAGTGTCTGACTGAAAAAAAAAAAAAAAAAAAGAAAAGAAAGAGAAACAATGCAATCTTCATCAGAAAAGGATGAAATCAGCTGTGTGAAGCTGGAAAGTAAAAAGAAATATATACGTAAATACACAAATTTTACCTTAGGCTTAGTAATTTCCAGTACAAATTGAAAACAGCTAAGTATCATAGACTTTCAAAGTGGTCAATTACATTCATTGCCATATTATAATACTCTCATAAGATTTATATTTATAGAATTTAAAACTATGTCTTTTATTTCCTTTTAAAATGACTCAAAATCAAACTAATTATATATTCTCAATTGCAGTTCTAATTCAAGAGCAATGTGCTTAAAAATAAATAAAAACAAAAGCTATGGGAAATGTCAAATGAAAACATCCAGTCACCTTGTGAGAACCTCGTGCATGAACCATGGACACTGACTGAATAGATTATCTTGCAAATCCAGGAGCTTGTATTTTTGTACTAATCCTGAGGTCCAGATGTCTTCACATAAAAGAAAGAACCACATATTACTTACTCCTCAGGCAGTGCATTTTTCTGGTATCATTCCTCATCTAGGAAGGCAGCATCTGCCACACAAGACTTTTGTTTCATGCCTGTGCTGTGATTTTCAGACAGGGAGAGAAAGGTTGTGGTTTCTCCTTTCACCAAACACTCATGAGGGAGTCTGTCCTGCTACACAGAAATGGCCAAAAAGATGCTGATGCCTACCTGTATGAAAATAATCCCTGGTCATTTACCCACATCCACAATGCCCCATCCTACTCTTTATCTATCTTATTTTTCTTCTTTTTTCATGCTACCAAGGGCAGAACTCATGACTTTGAGCTTGCTAGGCACGTAGCAGCACCAATGAACTAAATCCCCTGGGCCTCCACCCTATTCTTTAAGATTTAACTTTCAAACAACACAGAATACTCAGGCTTACATATTACTGTTCCAAAAATCATCAGCTGTGGCCTCACTTTTTTTCACTTTGAGGCCAAGTGGCTGACCAGCTCGGACCTAAATAGCCCTTGTGGAATTGACTTTAGATTGCATTTGCTCAGCAGGGACCCCTGATTAGGTATCAGAGGAAAGGAGGAAGAGCTAATTACAAGGTGTTTGTTCTCCCAGCTCTTTCTCTCCGGGTTGCCTCAGGCTAACTGCATCTTTGAGTTCAAGATTAACTCTTTACATTTGAAAGTGCAATTTAAATCTAATCATTGCCTTCTGGATTTCTACAGTATATCCCTGAGGCAAGAACTTCACTGTCTCTTGTGATTTTCCTGTATTTTGTGATTTCTTTGTCAATAGCACATTTTTCAAGATTCTTGAAATAGTATGGGTGCTATTTCTTAGTAACTGGTGGATGCAATACTTTTCTGTTATTTAAAATTTATTTTTTTCTTTGTTCTGACCAAAGCTAAGTAACTCTAAATCTAATGTGTTCTATCATGATATTGAATTAGGGGGCTAAGATGTGGCTAAGACAAGTTGGGAACAAAGGTATAACCTGTTAATTATAAGATACTGGACACTCATGCAGAACAATTTCCAGAGCCCTGCATGTGGAGTTCTTCCTGGAACTCCTGCTTGATAACCAGGCTCAAAGTGGCAGATATGCAAAGCACAATGGCCACTGAGCTCTGACTACTCTCTCTTTTCACAGCAGTCTGCCTTCAGGGTGTAGTGTTCACTTCATGTCCTATTTTTTCTTGATGCAAACTTGCCCTACAGAGCCTACTTTCCTTCTTACCTTTAAAAAATGTAAAACTTTTTCACTGTTTACACTTATCTTAACCAAGTGTTTGTTCAGGATGGAAAGAATCTAGACACCACTGCTATAAGGAGATTCTAGTACCTCAAAACCGTAATACAGGATATCTGTTTTAGTGTTTCTTTTTTTTTTTTCTTACAACTCTGTGACCATGAATCAAGATTTTCAGCATGTACTGAACCAAGAAATGTTTAGTGGATTAGTAAAGCAGATTCCTGGATATGACACTGGAGAGAGAAAACCTACTAGAATGAAATTAGTGCCATGATAAAAAGGTTGTAGTCACCTGGAATGAGACTGGAAGAAGGCAGAAAGTTAGTCAGCCCTTGAAATCATGCTTGAATCATCCTATTGCTTCTTCCACAACTTCTAAATACCCAAATCTAGTTTTTTGATTCTTTTAATATGAATTATTCACTACACAGTGTCACCCTACTGGATCCAAGGAGCTCCCTGATGTTGAAAAACATGGAGGATGTTTGTAGCTTTGCCCAATTTGATCTCAAGGAGAATTTTTAAGACTAGCCAGTAGGAGGGAATCTAAGAGGCAGTTTAGCTATTTGCCTTATGAAATCTATTTATAGATGAAAAGGAACTTCCCAGACTGGGATAAGAGAGAGGAAAAAAGAAAGGTCAAGGATGCAACTCAGTGCCACTGAGCCTACCTAGAATGTGCAAGATTCTGAGCTTGATACCTGGTACCACACCTCTGCCTCCCCAGTGCTGAGATTACAGGCATGAGGCCCCACAACCCAGAATGTTCAAACTTGAGACCTTGCACTTGCTAAGCAGACCCCAGAACCAGTGAGCTAAATTCCTGCCCCTTCGAAAAAATGAGAGAGAGAGAGAGAGAGAGAGAGAGAGAGAGAGAAAGAGAGACAGAGACAGAGACAGAAAGAGAAGAAGGAGTTTAAATGGATATGTCCTAAAATTGCAATTTAAAATTATGATTTTTTCTATTAATTTTATTATTATTATTTCTTTTATCCTATTTTAATAACAGCTGAGTGATATGACAGAGATAAAGAATCTCCATTTAATTTCCCCACAGACATGCTCCAGGTTTGCTAACTTTTTTTCACAGAAAAAGAGAACTTCCAAGTAAGATAGATAGTACAATTAGGGCACCTGAAGGATATCCCTATAATAACTTGAACCTTAACATTCCCTAGGGTCAATCCCTGACTTTCATTTTAAGGCATATTACCCAGAGGCAAAGATCACATAAACAGACTCCTGGACCTGCCCTAGAAAATTCTGAAATCCCAAGTCAGGACCCATGGCCTGGAATAAACTATTTTTCTTGGAACTCACTGAAAGTTCTTCATATGGACTGCACCTCATGCATTCATTTATAACAGAGTGAATTATGGAAAACGACATATAGGATAGACATGGGCTACATGACTTGCCCTGTGAATTGTGTTGTCATGCTTTGAATGACAGAGCGAGAGGTATCCTGGACCTGGTCCAATATTTTAAATTATTTGATCCAAAGCCCTTAGCACTTGTGCCATTTTCCTTCCCAGTGGCATGGTTCTGTGACCTGCTAGCTCCTTCTAAATAAAAGCGCCTTGTCAAATAAATGTTATCAAGTTTTCTGGCACTCCACTCTCCTTTGAAGTTAGACTCCAGCTTTTTCTCATCCCGAACAAGGAATTGAATGAAACAAGCAAAAAGTAATGACGAAGTTTATTTGAAAAGTACAAGTGAATACTGAGAGGGGAAGCAGGGGAAGCTTGCTGCACCATGAGCTTGGGCAAAAAAAAGAGAAAAAGGCAAGAGAAAAGTACATCCTTGAGGACTTTGGGTAGAAGATCCTGAGGAAAGCTCTTCTTATTTAGACAATGTCAAAGAAACCCTGGTAACCCTGAGAACTTCCACAGGGTCCTGAGAGGCGGTGGTAGGACTATAAGCCTCAGACCGACATCAGACCTCAGCCATTCTATTGAAAACTTTGCTGGGAATGTTAAGGAGAAACTCATGAGAAACTTATATGCAGGATTTTGGGAAATGTTCTGCATGAGTCCTCTTGGATCTTCTAATTGCTTACTTCCCAGCCAGCTTTGCCGTGCCCTAATCTCCTATCTCAGGCTTACTCACTGTGAGCGTACTGTTGAAAGATAAAAACATACTATCTCTTCCTCACCATCCCTTGTCATGCCTAGTTCTTGGTTTGTTACGCACAAGAATCTAGGAAACTGTGGGACACTGTCATCGAAGGTAACATTTTCATAGGCACAGCCAGGAGGTAGAGCTCTTTTGAGGAAAATTGTATATTTCCTCTCACCTCCTTTGAAGAGCAAAAATCTTCCACCATTGGTTGGGTTTGCATTTATGCAGACAGTCTTGCTATGAGCCCTTGAAACTAGAGAGTTCTTTCTCAGTAGATGGAGTCTTGGTAATCCAGTAGAAAAATGAGTGCTTTTACATAAATTCACTGGATGTCATGAGGCAGTTGCTCCCTCTAACTGGAAATGGAAAGAGGTGTTATGAGGCACTGGAGTTAGAAGAGTTAGGAGGCACTCTGTAAAAAATGCAGTGGTCTCACAAGGCATTATTTTAGAGCAGTACCACATTGTGCTCCACCACATGGGAATCAAGTGGCCTCTGCATTTTAAGGGCCCATATCTCTATGGGAAGGTGCTTCTTCAGTTTTCTCCTTAAGATTACTTCCTGGGACTTCTCAAGGCTGCTTCTCTAATGCTAGCTCTCTTCTTCCCTCTATCTGATTTAGTTCTGGTATAATTCTGGTCGCAAGTTCATCTCCCCATCTAAACCAATTTGTAACCTGTAATCATAGCTTCAGTGTGAAGCTTTCCTCTTCCAAGAAATATATATCATAGTGTGATGGGTGTTAGCAGGTATGCAGGGGAGTTGGGGAAAATGGAAGGAGGGTAAGGATGTGTGAAAGGAGTATAAAAGTGTTTATGTTTCTATACCTGAGTCCTGCCAGGGATACTGGCAGCAGCAGGTTCCAGAATTCCACCTCTCAAAGGCTAAGAGCCTCTCAGATAGCCTTCCAGTGTGGGTTGAAAGACATACCCTTTCACTACTTCTTAGACTTCATTTCCTGAGTTCTTCACTCAGACTTTCCCCAGCTCTTTGCAAGTGAGCATATTTCACCAAGGCTGTTTGTAATGGTTGGGAGAAAAACTTATTGGGACCTGGAATTCCCACTGTCTTGAATAGTGGGTCATAACTATAGATGATTTATCAAATTACTCACTTTGGTCAACCATTATACTAAAAAGATATCTATGGAAAAATTTCAGGCTTTTCTTAAGGTTGCTTAGGGAAAAAATGCTTAATCTCTGGACATGCATACCATGATTTTAGATGATTTCATAATAGACTAGAGGCATCAAGTTAGTAAGGCACCCCAGCTCCAGTCCCCTGTGCAGGAGATGGGTTATGGCTAAAGAAGGAGAGCTAAATGTCAAAAAGCATTCACATATGTGGCTTTGTTCACACAAAGCCAAAGCTATCTAGCATCAAAATCTCGAGGAGTTTGGCTTATCAAGGGATCACCTGATCCAGAATAAGTAGGGCTTGACCCAGGGATTCTCTGCTAGCTTCCCACTATTTACAAGAAATTCAGCTTCACCAAGAAATATCCTGGGACTAAACAGTTTGGGAATTGACCAAGAGAATTAGCTGTAACCTTCTCCTGAGCTAGTGCAAGGAAGTTTTGCTTTGCACCTGAATGTGCCTGAGCTGACACAAGGACTGGCCCCGCAGTGTTTCTGTGGTCTAATTATTACTTCTCCTCCCTACATACTCAGGATACTCAATTGCTTAAAAGGGAAATGAAAGGGCTAAAGAAGAAAAGAGAAGAAACTTGCGTAAGTTCAACATGTATATGGACTCGTAAGTTAGTGCCTCAGCATGGGCAGAGACAAAGACTCTCTATGGTTGACACTATTTATTGGATTCATGAGAGCATCAGATGAATCAGAGGGCAGTGACAACCCTAATTCCATGAAGATCTTATAATGGAGAGGGTACAGGATGTCTCTATGGTCTCAGTGGGTGTGGTACTGAGGATTTTATACTGATGGGGATTTTAGGTAGATGAAGAGCTTATGTTGATTAGGACAGTGAGATGAGTAAAGCCCTTACAGCAGTACTGGGATGGGTTAAACTGATAAGAAATTTGCCCCTCCCAAAGTGAAACCTTTCTCTTTTTGTATTGCTGTCTGGTTCTTAAGGAACCAGAATGTCTTCAGCTGGTGTAATCTTCGCATGAACATGACAGCATCACCGGACCATTGAAGCCTCAGGTTTTCCTAATTAGAATTTAATTGTGAAGTAATCTTTCCCCAGAATTACATAGAATGGCTCCTGCCAAAGTAAGAGGAAAAAAGAAGAATAAGCAAGCTATAGCTATGCTGTAGACATGGACAAGGCTCATAATAAAGGCCATGCCATGGAGTAGGGACTTTATCTATCCGGGAAAATTAAAACAATCACTTCACTTTTATGTTTACTATTAAAAATAATTTAAAACTGAAGGGATTTTATTCCTTTCTGAAACTAATTCCTTCTTGTATCTTCTTAGGACTGGAATATGCGCACCTGTAATCCAAAAAATGTAGAGGCAAGTCTGGTTGCTTCAAGTGTAAGCAATTGGGTCACTGGGCAAATGAGTGCCCTCAAAAGCTTCCAAGTCTTGTCAAGCCCATTTAAATACAAATAGGATCATTGGTACAGGAGAAGGGTCTTTTCTTGTTACCATAATGAGGCAAATTATTTGTTCCTCAGTGTGGGCCTCTCAGGAGTTAGCTAATCTGTTTACATTCACTCTGAACTGCCAGCCAGCAGAGTAATCTTTCTAAGCTGCCTTCAGAGTAATAGCAGTATGTCCCACACCAGTGACTGCATGATATATATTCTTCTTCAGGACCACTTTGTTGTTGAGACCTCTGGCAATCCATGTTCTAGTTGTGAGGGACCCAGCCAATGTCCCACCACTGGGCCTAAATTCTCTTGAAAGAATTGATATGCAAACATAACAAGATTGCACCCAGTGAGTTGTCCAGGATGCTCAGTTAATCATTCAGCTCAAGGCCTCTAGTTTATACAATCAAAGATAGCATTTATGCCCTTAAAAGACAGTAAGCCAGGGTTAAAAGCTGTTATTGCTACATTTTTGGCTACCATGTGGCGGGTTCCATGCCATTCCCATGTAACACATCCATTTTACCAGTAGTCAAGCTGTTGTGAGAATATCACTTGGTACCAGATTACAAAATCATCAGTGCAGCAGTAGTGTAGCAGGCCCAGTCTCCCGCCTTCCATAGATCTCTGAAGACATTAATTTGCTTTCTGTTCTTGAACTCAAGGACAATTTCTTTTCTATCCCCATGGATCCTAGCTCCTAGTATCGTTTGCCTCTAAATAGGATGATCCCCAACCTGTGATCAGTCAACAATATATTTGAACTGTTTTGTCTCAGAGGTTTAGAAACAGTTTGTATCTCTTTGTGTGGGCTTTAGATAGAGACCTTAGAAACTAGAAAGTCAGAGAGGAGGCCCAGTAGAACACATAAATGACCTCCTCATCTTTAAGGTGTGCTCTTTCTATCCCTTCCGTAAGGGATAGGTGTGCTCTCTCTATCCCTTTCTATCCCTTCTATCCCTTCTTGGCGTGTTAGATACCCCTTACTGCATGGGTAGAGGCCTTCTTTGCCAGGCAAAAATGAGTCTGAAAGGTTGTAAAAGTTGTTAAGGAAATAATCTCTAGGTTTGGTCTGTTTAGATCAGTTCAGAGCAGTAATAGTCTCCCTTCACATCTCAAATCACACCGGTGGGTGGGGATTCTCAAGGATTACCTGGAATTGCTTCTATGCTCCCATGGAATAATGACTATTTTCTGGTTCCTGGGTATGAAAACTCAACTGAATTAATGTCAATGGGCACAAAAATAACTGTGTACATTGGTGAAACAGAACTGCTGGAGCTATTCCAGAAACATCCTATGACATTTTTAGCTATGTTGGCAGGGAATTTGTCTGTCTGAGGAAATTAAAACAATCAGCTTACCCATATGTTTACTATTGAAAATAATTTGTCTTGAGACTTAGGGACTTGGTTTCCAGTGTAACATTAAATATTTTCTGTGTCTTCAAGCAAACTGAGCAGGAATATGCACCCTTGTTTATCTGGTCCTGAAGATCAACCTTGCACCTAGGAATCAGTCTCTTCTCATTTCCTCCACCACCAGGACAAGAAATAAGTGGGCCATAAAACTCCTTCCTCTTCTACTGGATCCAGGCATAGAAACTGGAAAAGGCATAGGAGTAGAAGTCCTAACCAAATCCTTCTCCTAGTACCAAAGTTTATCTTAAGACTTTATAGGTAGCGTAGATGAAATTATCCCAGTCATTCACCCATTGTTATTCTCTAGAATCAAAAAGACTCACTGTCAATAGTGAGTACAAAATCATAGGGAACTAGGCTTCCTATCCACCAAAACAACAGGATAATAATTGGTTCTAGAAGAATATTGTTTTCATGTCAATCAGCCTGGAATAGTGAGAGATGCAGCACAAACACCAGCTGACTGAGCATCAGGGATCCACCAAAATCTGTCATGGGAATTATGGTAAAAAATCTAGAATTAGGCACTCTGGTTACTGCATAGGATGGGGGTCTCTAGTAATGATTCTCATAGCCTTACTTTTTGGGCCATGTGTAATCAATTTCTTAATTTAATTTTTTCTTCCCATGTAAGAGCTAATAAATGACAGGTGATGATCTAAAGCAATAAAGAGAGCCCATCTTCATGTCTAGAGATCAACAAATGCTTGAAGGGGAGTATACCTCCCAGAGGCACTTATATCAGGTATTGCAAGACTTCCATCTTCTTTATATAGTTAGGGCCAGTGCCCCTATTTAGCAGGAGGCAACTATTATAGAATATGGATAATTCACTCTCAGCATCCTTTTAAGATTTTTAAGAGACCATACCTATCAGAAAAGAATAATTTAGGGCTGATGGACCACTCCCTCCATTGAGCAGAACCTGTGTAATACTCCAGAGTCAATCTTCCAACACTTAACCTAAGGTTTATTCTGCAGAGCAAGAGATAAGAAAGAGAAATACCCTTGCGCCTGCCTGGGAAGGTTCTGAAATTCCAAACAAGGACATATTCTCATCACGCTTCCTTGAAGTCTGTAACAATCTTCTTTCCTTGGCTCACACTTGAAGGTTTTATTTATATGGATATATATGGATGTATGCATCTCATACATTGAATTATAACAGAATAAATTATAGGAAATGGAGAGAGAAATATGAGCAACAGATACAGTAGAAATGACTCAGCACATCATTGATCACATTGTCAATAATACTCTGGAAGGTCCAAGGGGAGGCACCCTAGACTTGACACAAAATTTTAAGTTCTGAAACCTACCATGTTTATTGTTTGTTCCATTTTCCTTTCTGTGGCTTCATTTGCTGTGAGCTTGCTCTAGCATGAATAAAATTTCACTGCTCTTTCCTTAAGAGCACATATAACATCCAGTTGTTTTCTCATCACACACAAGAACACTGGGACCCATTTAAGGCCGAATCATCCAGTGTAACATCAAAAAGAAGCATAATGAGGTTTATTGGGCAAACACAGGCAAAGAACATGGAATAAAGAGTCACTTCATTGCCCAAGTTGGAGATATATTTATGAGTTTAGTGTGGAAAATATGGAAAGAAGATTTGAGTTTATAGGCAAAAGGCCCATTTTATGAGTGAAATGTGCAAGAATTAGGTAAAACATTGTGTCATTAAGGTCTGTAGTAATTTATGTGCTTGATTAATGAAGAGTACAATGCTACAGTTATGATTTCCCACTTTCTTCTTTGTATTTTATGTCTTCTCTCTGATTTCACACTCATACTGGCACTGTAGTCACTTCAAGACCCTCAGTCTTAGAAAAGTAATGCATCAATGATTCTTCTGCATCATCCAACTTTGGAAATTGAACAGCTACTGGATCATCTGCTTTTACAGTGCAGAAAACAACATTGTGGAGGATCCTATCTTGGGTCCAGTAAGCCTACCTAGGAGACACCCTGGTGGAATTTCGTATGTGTTGTCATAATCTACCAAATGAATTGTAAATCCGCTAATTTCTGTAAATTTTTCTTAAACAAAATAGAATGAAAGAAAGATAAACAAAAAAACTAGTGAAAATGTCATTAAATATGTCACTACAAGTAAGAGATGTAAGTGTACATCATGGTCCTGGTTTTGGAAGCTGTAATTAGTCTTTTAGTGAGAAGTATGTCTACACTTTCCACTCTGCACTACATTTTTCCTTGGTTCTCAGACAGCTCTGCATTTTGGAGTCTTTCACCTACAGGATTAATTGTACTTTCTGTCCTGAGATATCTGACATCTTTGTCATTTTTCCTCTGTGAATTTTTGTCAGCTTATATACTGGTTTGATAAGATGTCTTAATATAATTTCTATTCAGTTTAGAGACTACATCATGGATTGGGGATGACAGGCAAGAAAGAAAGAGAATAAAATACTGTGGTAATTATCCTAAAGAAGAAAAGGGAGTTGATCAGGCAGCAGGGAGGATAATAGCATTGATGATGGAGAAAAGTACACAATATTGGCCAATAATTTCCATGGTTAAGTGGAACTTTCAATCTGATTGCCTTCATAGTAACCTAGAGCTTTAGTATGGGGTGCATTTGGATAGATCATAAAGATATGACCTCAGGTACTGTATCTAGCTCTGGTTTCTTCGATTCTGGTGCTATTCCTCTGCTCTGAATTACTGATATCATAAACTAAGCTTTACTGTGGTTATGAATTTGAACTGAATATATATATATATATATATATATATATATATATATATATCCAAAATTTTATTCAGAATGTGGATTTTGGAGATGATTGAATTGTGGAACCCCTGTGCTCACTACTGAATTGAACCATGGATGCAGTCAGAGGCAAATGTGCTGGTAGCAGGTATAACCTGGTCATATGTCACTGATTGTGGCTATGATTTACCATATTTGTTTTTGTCTCCAGCTCCTGTCTTCTCTCTCTGACTCCTAGTTACCATGGGTAAGCAGCCCTCTTCCATTCCCTGCCATTGTGCCATTTCTAACTTTGAACCAGCCAGGTCTGAGTTCTCTGCAAAACATGAGCCAAGGTAGATCCCTCTTCCTCTAAACTGTGAGTACTGTATTTTACATCTGCAATGCAAAGCTAACTAATATGGAAAACTGATGCCAGAGAAACAGGATAATTGTTGCAGCTACACCTGATCGCATGACTCAGAAGGGTGTGGAACTGGTTAGGGGAAATAATTTGAAAAGGTTGGGGGATTTAAGCTAGAATGCTGTAATCAGAGTTTGATTGGTCATTGTCACCAGAGTTCAGATGATCAGAATGATAATACAAATACAGACAGACAAAAATAGGCTTGTAAAGATTCAGAAAAGGGCTTTACTAATAGGCTATAGGAACAGAAGCCATACATGTTATATCAGGAAAAACTGCCTACATCTACCTGTGTTCTTAGACTCTGCAGATGACTGAGTTAAAAGATTATCTGGAGGCACATTACTATGACTAATGAAGACGGTTCACCTGAGAAAGCAAAGGCAGTTGAAGATGGATTTATTGAGAAGCTAGTGGGGCTTAAACATTAGGGCTGCTTGTGTATGTGTTTTTAAGCACTACTCAAAACAGAAAATGTCCATTTATTTAATATTCTATTGAAATTCTCATTACCTCTAAAGCAACAGGTAAATCACTGAAAGTTATGCTTTGTTCCATCATAAATACTCCAGGAAAGCTTTAACAGGAGGTTTCAAGGTGATTGACACTTGTTTAAATACACCTGCTCAAGTAATATAGCATTACTCTCACTTTTAACAATGTGAGTTGCACCATCACTGTGTATTTTATAGCTTTTCTTCAGTAATAGTAACAGCCCTGAAAGCCTACTTAACGATGTATAACTCCTTTGGAGAAGAATTGTACATGTTGAACACAACACTGTTAAGTTGCTTTTCAAATCACATTTGACATTTTAAAATGTTATTTTATTTTTTGAATAAACCCATTTAAACATATTGCCTCCAAATCTAAGGTAACCATATATCTGACCTGCAAAATGTACTCAGTTATAGAGCAGAAAACAAATTTAGTACAAATCATTTGTCATAGACTTCTTAAGATAAGTGTAAAAGTACTACGCTGGAAGTGGGTCAGATCTACCCAGAAAAAATCACAGCTTATACTAATTGTGTGCCATGGCTACCAACACTCTAAAAACATTGTTTTGTACATCATATATTGCCTTCACTTATACAATTACAATAAAATATATTGATTTTTGCACAAACATTTTGAGTTTGTGAAGAAATAAAAATGTAAAAAAAAAAAGGGGGGGACCATAAAAGTATGACAATGTAACCCAGTGTAATCCACCTGTCATTCAGTCAATGCCTGGATGCGCTGTACTGTGAGAAGCTTTGGGTGGTATTACATTTAGTTTCCTCCTGACTCTGGGAGGTAATTATGAAAGCTTACCTTTCCCAAACAAGTAAAGCCAAATAGAAGAAAGAGATATATATATAGGTATATGTATATATATATGTATGTATGTATATGTATATATATGTATGTATATATATGCATATATATATATATATATTTCTAGAATCAATCTATTTTCCTTCTTCAGAATGATGATATAACAAACTGAAATGAAGCAAAACAAATCTAGGAATACAAAATCATTTAAAGAAGCCAAGCCATGTATATATTTCTTATTTTGATATTTACTAATTCTTAGAAAAATGCATATATAAAATACTGAATTCTATGAATGAAAGCATACATTCAGCTTCCATAGCTAAGTTTACTGTATATATATATAAGATCTAAAACAAAACCCATATGTTTTTTATCTAAAAGCATATCTTATTAGTGTTTTGAATGCAAAGTAATTTACTTTGTCATCTGTAAAGAAAGTGTATTGTAAACTCTATAGTGCTTGGAATAACTTTATTACTTAAAGCAATTTTAGAAATTTCTTTGTAAATTAGTTTAAAAATCTAATAAAATTTCAAAGTAAATATCTAAAAACAATTTTAAAATTGTGTATTTCGTATTCAGGCATTGTACATAAGTGTTCACGTGGTTTCATCTGCACAAATCAACATGATGCTAAGTAATAGGTACACTCTAATTCTAGTTTACATGTTTGCAAGTTAAGAGAAATAGTAATACTTTAAGGTTGTGCTTATCTATAGTGTGCATTACACAGAAAGAAAAGCCAAATACAAGTGTCCATATTGTTTAATGTAGAATCTGATTATCAACCTTTTTCTTCAATGTTGTTTTTTAAGAAGTTATTAAGTTTTCTACTTTGAAAATTTTGGCAAGAGCAGCAGTATCTTTAGCCTTTTTGTAGAAGTAGTGGAAATCTAATTAGGGTTTGTTGTTTTAATACTTGCCTCTTAGTGAAGAATGCAAAAACAATATTTCTTGCAAAAGTTTGGAATATATCTATCTATCTATCTATGATATATATGTACATATATGTCATTTATCTATCTATATCTATCATATCTATCTATCTATCTATCTATATATAGATCTATATATCTATATCTATCTATCTATATATAGATCTATATATATATATATAGATTTTAGATCTATATATAGATCTATATATAGATCTATCTATCTGTATATATAGATAGATAGATCAATATAGATATAGATAGATATGATAGATATAGATAGATATATGTACAGGGAATAACCATAACAAAGTCTAACAGATGCAGAAATTTTAGGCAAAAATTGACTTCTTCCAACCACTATTTCTAAGTACAAACTCATTTTATACATCCCAGTAAAGTCAGGTTTGGATCATCTTCTAAATCAAATTAATAGGAAAATTAACCTTTCTCAGATTTAACAGCTCTCTCATGGCATGTGCTATCAAATTTCTTATTGAGCAAATATGCTCTACTGTGTAGACCATTTGATATGATAAAGTTTTTAATATGACACCAAATGATAAACTTTTTTTTTTTGACACAGGGTCTCACTTTGTAGTTCACCCTGCTCCTGAGCTCACTATGTAGCCCAGACAAGCCTCAAACTCACAGCAACCTCCTGCCTCTACCTCCTAAGGGCTGGAATTACAAGAGTGAGCCACCACACCTGGCACTGTGCTATGTGGTTACCGGGGATTGAACCCCGGACCTTGCGCTTGCAATACAGATGCCAGAACCACTGAGTTAAATCCTTTGCCCCGGCTGATAAACATTAAAAGCATCTGTTCACTTTAATTGAACATTGATGTGTATTCATGACCTTCTTGTTCCAGTTTTAAATCCTTAACCACCAGAGGCATCAAATAGAGCTTGAATTCAGTCCCCTCTGGCTCCACTGTAAGTCAAATCAAATGCTACATTTTCCCATCCCTTATTGAAACTGATTCTCCCTGAAGTTGTAGAAGGATAAAGTTCTTCATGTTTTCTTTGTTTCCTCCATACATCTTTGGTGTCTACAGAAACACAAGAAGTTTCAAGAAAATAATGCCATTTAACACTGACCCACAAATGCTGCAAATGAGATAACACACTACAATTTCCCCTTCCCATTTATTAATATTTCACTTTGTGCATTAAAAATGTTTCAACTATTTTCAATAATTGAAAAATAATTTTAAATGTTTCATTATTTTCAATCATGTGGTAGTCATAGATACTTTGCATCCAGTTAAAGAAAATCAATTAGTCTTGCTTCTTCTTTCGATAGAGCAAGTCACAAGAGAAACTTCCTCCAATAAAATAAGCACATGCCTAATCACCTAAGAAATGAATACATCTCTTGAACCCATTACAAAGCTCATGTAATGAAGCTACTATCATTTTTAAAGGATGTGGAAGACTTTGAAGTAAAAACAGGGCACAAAAAATCGGTTTAGAACATCATATGATGAAGTGACGATGACAAAATAAGTATATAAAAACAAATGCCATAACATTTTAATGCATTACAGGGCAAGCATGAATTAAAATATCAGATTTCAATAAAACATATGATGAATTTATTCTCAAGGGGAAGGTATTTTGTTTTTTTTTTTTTGAAACAGGGTCTCACTTTGTAGTTCAGGCTGGCCCTGAGATCACTATGTAGCCCAGGTGAGCCTGGAATACAGGGCAATCCTCTGCCTCTTCCTCCCGAGTTCTGGCATGAGGCCATCACACCCGGCACTGTAGTATGTGGTACTGATTGCTGCTTGGCCTGAGTCATCACACCTGACACTGTTGTATGCAGTTACTGGGGATCAAACCTGGGAACTTATGCTTGCTAGGCAGGCACTGAAACCACTGAACTAAATGCCTGGAACAAAGGGAAGTGTTTTCCAATAGTTCTGTAATGAAAGTTTCAATAAACTCAGAAAAAAAAGAAAAGAAATATAAAAATAAACCTATGTTTAGAGCTTTTGGGAGAAATACAAAATACACTGCTTCTAGGGTAAAGGACAGAAGCTAAAGTGTCTGTGATTTTAAGAGACAAAAGCCAGCCTTGACTGCAGTATTCTTCCCTAAATGAATGGCTATCTGTGTTACCAAGGGAGCAACTACTTTCTGTTTGTCAGTTATGCCAAACACATAGGGCATGTAGCTTTCACACAGATATCTGGAGTTGTAGGAACACTGAAAAGCATGCAATTGAGGTCAAGGCTAAAAGAGCTTGCCTTCCCTCAGCTGAATTCAAGAATCCTTGAGAGGGGCCAGGGATTTAGCTCAGTGGTTCTGGCACCTGTCTTGCAAGTGCAAGGGCCTGGGTTCAATCCCCAGTAACCACATACTATACTGAACGTGGAGATTCACACCCAGCAGCAATCAGTACCATATACCACAAGGCCAGGCATGGTGGCTCACACCTGTAATCCCAGCACTTGGAAGGCAGAGGCAGGAGGATTGCTGTGATGTGAGTTTGAGGCTGAGCTCAGGGCCAGCCTGAACTACAAAGTGAGACCCTGTCTCAAACCCCCCCCCCCAAAAAAAAGGTTGAGAAAGCATCTCAGTGTCAAACCTATGAGAATATTGGCATGTGTGGTGTAGTGTCACAGACTGGAGGTCTGAGTCTGACAGAACTTTTTGCAGACAGAACTCGCCTGCAGCACAGTCAGCATATTGTGCATACATAAATTAATCATCATCAAGGGATGTAGAAACTTGAAACCCATGGTAAGTACTATGTAAGTACTTAATGAGAGCAACCAGAAAATCCGAATGCAGTTCTATGTCTAATAAGATCGACTCAAACACCGCCTACTCATTGTTTTAGGGATATCTCCAAGTATAAGTATGATTTACCACGGTCTGTGTTGTTCTCTAATAAGGTCCATTATTCAATCAAGAAATACGTAAGTCATACACAAAAAGAAAAAATAATCATCATCAAGTCATAGAGAAATCAACAGAACTCTCTGAGATGATTGTTCTGATTTACAACTAAATCTCCCACTATAACCTGATGGGCTTTTGGGAGATGAGTGGCTCATAGTTGTGTGGCTCTGGTTAGTTCACTGATGGGATCATAGCCTCGTGTGATCTGGGAGGCACAGCTGGGTAAGAGAGTTGCACCACTGTGGGCGTGTCATGAGGACGTGTCTATCTGCATCCTTTCTTGTCCCTGGACTCTGGACTGCTTCCTGTTCACCCACCCATGAGCTCTTTTTCCTTCCTTTGCTGGGTCCCTCTGCCACGTGCCCCTGCACTGGAGCCAGGGGACTATGGACTAGGACTCTACAAAGTGTGAGCCAAAATATATCTTTCATCCTTTATGTGTGGGTATCAGGTATTTTAACTCAGCAATGAAAAAGCAATTCAAACAATGCTGTTAATATTGGAACAAACAGAGAAGATAATTAAAGTATTTGTTCCTATTTTACTAAGTGACCGCGAGAAGTAGATAACATATATGAACTGATGATAAATTATTTTAATATATTGATTATATTGACATATAAATTTTTATAGAAATCTGGAAATAATAGAAGTCAAGTGAAAATATTAGTAAAAAAAAATCTTTGACACTTTTTTTTTTTTTTTTTTTTGAGATAGGGTCACCCTTTGCACTTCAGACTGGCTCTGAGCTCACCATGCAGCCTAGGTGAACCTGGAACTCACAAAAAACCTCCTGCCTCTGCCTCTCTAGTGCTGGGATTACAAGCTTAAGCCACCATGCCCAGCACTGTGGTATGTGGTACTGGTTGACAGTCCTAAGAAGAGGAAAAGAATAATGCAATGTCTTCGAGCAGTTTAAAACATTAAACATTTTATATTGGAGAAGAAAATGTATCTTAAATCAATAAGATTCCACCTTTTGACCAGTCCTAGTTGTGATTCTAAGTGCAGGTGGAGAGTAATGAAGGGTTCAGTGTATTATATCCTCCTGTGACTATTTAAATTATAGTCTGTATGCTGATAATCTCAGGAGCTATATAAGAAGCAAGTATCCATTATGTTCTTTCTCTTCTCCTTTTCAAGCCTGTAGGTGCTCTAACCAGGAAACCTGGTGTTTGAAGGTTGAACGGTGCTCTATGAACTAGATAATCCCTTGCATTTATCATTGTGAGAGTAGGATGTTCAGAATCCTCAAAAATCATTTTATTTCCTCTCTTCTTTTTATATTTTTAATTCCACATTCTAATTTGAAATTTATTTTGAATGAAATATCTTCATGCTATTATGGACATGGTTCACTTCATTTCTAGCAAACATAAACTCCAGCATATCAATTACCTTTCCAAATAGAAAAGGATCTTTTGATAATGTATTAGATGAATGTTTTCTCTAAAAATTTTCAAAATATTTCTTAAAACTATATTTATTAGCAACATCAAACCATGTATACCTTTATAGTTTTCTCTAATTTTGCATATAGTAATGAGCAGATAAGAAAAATTACATTTCTTCATTCTCTTGGCTTTAAATATTCTCGGGATTCTCATCTCTGGAGAACTAAGCCCAAAAGTACTCTGCTCAGTCCAAACTTGCCTTCAGAATAAAAGCATTACTAAATCCTAGAGTCACATGATGAGCAAAGGTATAGCCTAGAGATTTCTGCTGAAAACCAGTTAAAAGTACCTTTTGAAATGTGAGTTTCTATGATGTCAATAAGAAGAAAAATATACTTGATTCACCTGAGAATTGCTCATGGTAATAGATACCACTAATCTAAGCTACTACCTGCTAATATTTTATGTCTCATATTAACAGAAAATAGATATAATCAGACTATTTGTGTTATTAATATTTTTATATTTTTAAATCATTATTGGTACATTATGAATACACATCATCATCACATTTAACATTGAAGGTTTGTACCAGAATATAACAGGACTTGATTCTCATTTTCTCCATTCCCCCTACACTGAATCCCCCCACCCTCTATATACATAATTCGTTTGCTTTTTTCTTTCTTATTACCACATTCATTTTCCCCTTGGTATTTACCTTTACACTCTCTTCACTTTTAAATATTGTTATTAATTGTAAATAGTAGCAGTACTTATAAATTCAGTATTTTAAGTGTGTTAAGAAAGTTTCTTTTGACTAATAGAAGACTTTAAAAAACATAAAAATACAAATAATAATTTCTATTTTTTGTATTCACTCAAAAAGGTAAATCAATGAACAAAAAAATCTAAACTTCAATTGTGTTTTTGAGACTGATTACTTTTCTAGTTCCTCACTGAATTGTAAAATATAAAATATTCTTGAGTTAAACTTTCTACCTATTAAACTCTACTTCCTTAAAATACTTAAACCACTTTAATCACTTTACTTAGCTGCCTATAGGTATTCTCCTACGATGATTTTTTAAGCTTATTTTCCACAGAGTATTAAATATTTTCAAGGACACAATGTAAGTAAAGCTTATAAAATATGAGCTCTCAAAACAAACATGCATATCACCCATCTTAATAAATTTCACTTAGAAATTTATCCTCAGATTCCATCCTGGGTCTCAAGCAGCTCCAAAGATACTCTTGCTTTTGTCTCTCAAATGCTTCCTTCATGTAGGCAAACCTGCATTTGATTAATCACTGACTAGTGCACTGTTCTCTACACTATCTTTGCTTACCTGAATTATTTCATTTTTAAAAAAGAACTAGTTGAAAAAGTCACTTTGCCTGCAGAAATACAATTTGTAGGGCAGTGGGAGTTCAAGATTGACGCTACTAAAAGAGCAAGCAAGCAAAACATTAAAGAATACTTCTTGTCAAATGTTCCTTGAAAATAAACTCTATAGGATATGTGGGAATGTAGTTAAACAAAGACAGGCTAAGGGTAATTTAGCAGATTCTTTGAAGGAATGAGAAGTAGGCCCCATACTCGCATTGTCAATTGTGTGAAAGAACATTTAACTTGAGCCCCTGCTGAAAATAAAACTATTTAATTACATCTGAGGAAAACGGAGTAAAAAGTTTTCCTTTGAAGTTTCAGATTTTTTTATATTTTTAGGAGAATAAAATTCAAGACTCGGCAGGGCAAAGAAGAAGTAAAACTTAATTATGAATTATGAGTCAATTGCTTTAGTCATTATCTAAGTGATACTTAATAGTTTTGAATATGATATATCATGTAAAAGTCAAAGAAACACATGATAGAAAATATTAATTACATCAATAACATTAAATGAAGCCAATTTACCGTCAATATGTAGATATTGGTAATAAATCAAGATTATATTGAAAACTGCTTCCTAGGTTTAAACCACATGATACTATCCAGTTGATTTTAAGATAAGATTCAAATTTTTAAAAATTATGTCTTTCAGCCAGTGAGCCCAAATATAATGATGTACTTTTTTGGCTTAAGCTTTGAACTTCCCATGAATCTCTATGAATTTAATGCTTCAGATCTACTTGGCATTCATTTCAGTTATCCCTCACTTCGTAATTCATCTTGAAAATCTTAAAACTAAACAAATACTTGCTAATTTTTTTAAAGTTTTTGTTTCTCACTCAAAGAAGTTTTAACAGGGGGTGGTGATGGATTTATGACAGAATTATGCTTTGTAAACTGTATCGTTTTTTTCAATGCATTTTATTTTTCATCAGTTTTATCATGTAGAACTTCTTACTTGATTTATTTTCTTACAGAAAAGATGGAGAGAAACCAAACTCAATGTACAGAAAAGAATGAAGCAGTCCATAGTGCTAACGTGGCCCCTACGGGGAGAGACTGAGCTCTGCTAACTCGAGCTGGGCATGGAGAGGATTAGTAGTTCCAGGGAGAATCAATGAACTGGACCAGCCACACTACTCACAAGAAAATTGCCTGCAATTACAGACTACAAAAACAACAACTCGTTCCACACAGCATCAACTACAGTATTCAAGAGGGTTTAATTGAGAACACTCTTAGGAAAGTGTTTCTTGTTTATGATTGAACTACAGAACAGCTACAGTTCAGGGTTACTTCGATCACCCTACTATAATGACTAGCTGGGAATTAGCCACAAGAGACAGTCACAGAGAGGATGTCCTGAAAAGTTAAAGCTCAGGCCAGAAAAAATATGGGGATCATGCCCACCATAATGAGGTTAGTTGTATGTTGTTTTGTATGAGGGTAGGTCTGAAAATGTTGGCATGAATTCCTCTTGCTTGGTCTCCAACCTTTCCCTGTTGCCTTCATCCAGCAGACAGATCTATGTATGGTCTGGTTTTTATTTGCTTGTTTGTTTTTTCTCCTTCTTCCAGCATAACAGGGATATACATTAGTCTTCTAAGTTTGGGTAGTTGTCTCAGGAGCATTGCAGGGCACTTTACAAACAGATATACCATAAAGCTAGGCAGCAAGAGCTGAGAGTTGGAGCACATAGGAGCCCAGAAATGAGGAGAAGCTGGAATCAATACAACTCTACGGTCAACACTACAGACCAATCACACCCCTTAGGATAGATTGGATAGAATTCACCACTCACACCAAAAACATGATTAAGGAAAAGGACTTAGTTGGGTCTCATTATCCTTTATCCATGTCTGGTGGGTTCTAATACTGCAGACTGTAGAAAGAAATCACTCATTCAGAACCACAGGATATTTTTATGGATCCATTTCTCTGTTTTTGTCACTGTATTTTTTTTCCTTAAGGTTTTTCCCTTATATTATTCCCTGTTATTTCTTCATTCTTCATGATTATTTTTCTGTTCTTCTTATATATTGTCTTTTTTTAATTTGGTAAGATCTATTTTCTGTTTTCCTTTTCATCTTTTTCTTTTTTTTTAAATTTTACTTATTCCACTTTCTTCTTCCCATACTCTTCATATTTAATACTATTAATACTACTTTACATTTTAAAAAAAAAGATAATTAGCTTACTCTATAGTCGTCTTGTTAAATTTTTTCCACTATCACTGGTGGGTCCACTTTATAGATATCTACCGTGTGTCAATATTTGTTTTATTGTTGTGTGAGTGCCAGTTAAATTCTATTGAAAGTATGGGCAGCATATGTGTAAATGTATGAGGAGAGAATATCAAATCAAGAAGATAGGGCTAATATTTGTGACCAGTTATTCAAAATGTCTTAATAAACCCCCAAAAAGCAACTCACCTGTCAAAAGAGACTGACTGGTAGAATGGATACTTTTAATTCCAAGATGACCCAAGATCCGACAATATGCTGCACAGAAAAAGCATGTTTAACCCAAAAACAAATTCATAGACTGAAAGTCAAAGAGTGGGAAACAATATTCCATGGGACAAAAACCCAGGAAAAACTGGGGATAGTTATTCTGTTTACAAAACAGAATAAATGGATTTCAAGCTAAAACTGATTAAAAGACACAAAGAGGTCACTACATCCTTGTAAAGGGAAATAATCAAAGAGTAAGAGATAATAATTGTACTTGCACCAATAAGCAGTACAGCAAATCATTTAAAGCAAATATTAATGAACATGAAAAATCATATGACCACTAACACAGTTATAATGGAGAAACTCAATACCCCATTGTCACAAAGCAATCATCTATACAAAAAATCAACAATGAAATATTAGGACTGAGCCTAACATTTGAACAAATAGGTCTGCTAGATGTCTACAGAGCTTTCCATCCCATGTCAGAATACACATCCTTCTCAGCTGCACTGGGGGTGTTCTCATATGCCAGCTCGTAGAACATGCCTAAGTAAATGTGAGGGAACTGAAATAATCCCATGGATATTAGCCGACCACAGTGCAATGAAATTAAAAATCACTGGTGAAACAAACCACAAGAACTTTGTAAATATGTGGAAATTAAGCAATACCCTCCTGAATAACTAATATGTCACATATGAAATTAAAGAAGAAATCAGAGAGTTTCTACAATTAAACAGTAAGGGCAGTACAACAATAGGACTTATGAGACATAATGAAAGCCATCCTATGAAGGAAATTTACAGTACTGAACAATCACATCAAGAAAACAACAGGGTCATACAACGTACTGTTGAACCTTAATCTTCTAGAAAAAACAAGAGCAAGTTAAGCCAAAAGCTCATATGAGGGAGGAAATTAAAAAAAAAAAAAAAAACAGACACAGGTTTAGAGCAATCTCAATCAAAGTACCAATAGCATCTTACTAAGAAGACAAGAAAACAATCCTAAACTTTATGTGGAACGAGGAGAGATCTAGGTGAGTGAAAGCAATCCTAGGTAACAAAAGGAAAAGATGAAACATCATTCAGATGTCGTCATATTACAGAGCTATAGAAATACAAACACCTCGATATCATCACAAAAACAAACAAACAAACAAACAAAAAAAAAACAGACGTGTGGATGAAATGAAATGAAAGGAAAAATGCAGGAACATTTCCAGACAAACTTAGACATTTGACTTTTGAAAAAAAGGGCCAAAAATATACATGTGAGGAAAGGCAGCCTTTGTAATAAACGGTGATGAATCTTGTTATCCACATCCAGAAAATCAAATATTGACACATATATCTCACTATGTGCTAAACTGAAAACAAAATGAATCAAGGAACCAAATGTTAGAAATATGTATTCTGCTGAAGATTAAATAAGAAAATTAGTGAATACGTAGGCATAAGCAAGGAGTTTCTGAATAGAACTTCAGCTGAATAAAAAATAATGCTAAAGTAACAGACCTGAGGATCAACGGAGTAGACTAGAAGATCCAGAAACTACTCCAGATACACTGAGCCACCTCATCTTTGACAAAGGAGCCCAAAAGCCTCAATGGAGGAAAGATAGCCTCTTTAACAAATGGTGCTGGAAAAACTGGTTTTTAACTTGCCAAAGGCTAAAACTAGATCTAACTCTTTCACCATGTACCAAGATAAAATCAAAGTGGATAAGAGACCTAAATATTAAAACAGACACTCTAAACCTACTACAAAACAGGTTAGGTAAAACTCTTGAAGACATTGGCTTAAGGAAAGGCTTCATGAACAAAACTTCTATAGCACAGGAAATGGCTGAGGAAATCAGCAAATGGGACCCCATTCTTTTAAAAAGCTTCTGCACAGCAAAGGAAACCACCAACAGTGCAAACAGGCAACCAACAATGTGGGAAAAAATCTTTACCAGCTGTTCCTCAGATAAAGGGCTATTATCTAGAATATATAAAGAGCTCAAAAAAATCAGCCCACCCAAATTTAATGACCCAATTCAAAAATGGGCATCTGAAATGAACAGATAT
>PVIR01019525.1:0-31847 GCA_004026965.1 Petromus typicus
ATGTAACAAATCAGAAGATGCAGAAGTAACTACCAACATATTCAACCATCTCATTTTCAAAAAGAGGCCAAACCCCTTCACTGGAAGAAAAAGATAACCTCTGTAGTAAACTGCACTGGAAAAATTCACTTTCTACATATTGAAGGTTAAAATTAGACCTAATCTTTTACTGTGCACTAAACTAAAATAAAAATGGATCAAAGATCTAAATATTAAAACAGAAACATGAAATCTTCTGGAAGATAAAATAGATAGAGCTCTTGAAGTCTTTGGCATAGGACCCTGACTACCCAAGAAATATCACACACAAAAATAACAATTGAGATCTCATCTATTAAAAAGCTTTTGCCCAGCTTCACTACCAGGGTGAAAAGATAGTGACAGTATGGAAAAATTGCCACCTGCTCCTCAGACAAATGACTAATATCTAGAATATATTAAAAAACTCAAAAATCATACCTTCCAAATTTAAAGACTCAATTAAAAAATGAGCATTTTAAATAGACACTTTTCAGCAAATACATACATAAAAAATGTTCAACATCACTGGATATTTGAGAGATGCAAATTACAACAACACTGAGATTCCATCTCCTTACAGAAAGAATAATTATCAAGAAATCAACTAACAATAAATGCTAGCATGGGTGTGTACAGACAAGAATGGGTGTGTTCTGGGTGGTATGACCATAGACAATGAGCGTGTATAGAAAGAAATCCTTTTTCACTGTTGATCCAAGTGTAGACTTGTGCAAATAATGTGGAAATCAGTGTGGAGATTTCTTTAAAAAACTAAAACTAGAGGTCCCATTTCACTCAGGTATTCCCCTTCTGGGAATCTTCCTGAAAGAATTAAAAGCATTGTACCACAGTGAAATATGTCCACCCATGTTTATAGTGGAACAGTTTATAATACCTAAATTTTGGAAACAGCCCAAATACCCATTAATTGATAAATGGATAAAGAAGATGTGACTTTTTATACAGTGGAGTTCAATTCTGCCATAAAGATAGATACATTTGGAATATTTATAGCTAAATGAATGTACCCTGAGACCAGACTCTCTAGTGAGATAAATCAGGCACGCACATTTAAATACCATATTGCTTTGTTTCTTTGGTGTGAGAAACTGAAAGTGTAAAGAAGGACTAAAATGTATAATAGATGTTGAAAAATGGGAGGAAACATTAAAATGAGAAGGGGAACAAAGGAGGCGAGAAGGATAAAGGAAAGAAAGGACAAGAAAAAGGGAATAGAAGGAAAATGGAAACAGCTTTTATGAATAAGTAGGGAAGAGGAGTCAAAGGGAGCAGAGGGGAATGGGGAAAATGAAGGAATGAGATCTATCATGTATAGGTACACATTCTCCATGATGAATACGATCACTATGAATATATCAAATTTACCAATAAGACAAAAACATAATGAAAAAATCCTCAATAAGCTCTCTAGTTTCACTTGCTCTTAGTCGACCTAATATCACTAAATTGGGAATTCCCACATCTGAGCAATACAGTATTATTTTCTCATTTTTTGAGAACCATGTTACTTCCCAGGGACTAGAAGGAACATTAACTGGACATACTGACATCACTTAGCCTGCTAGTGATGGGTGACCAAAATGGGATAAAGGCTTGATATGTTTGCCTTCAGACTCTGTCTCCTTTGCTATCTTGCTCTGGAATCAGATTCTGCTCATTTCTGTACATAGATATGTTGATCACTTAGAATTTTTTTTTTTTAATAAAACTATGACAGGAGCTAAGCTTGGCCTGTTGCCCAAAGGCACTGTTATGTGCTTCTTGTACCCTAATCTTGTGCTGATTCCTCAGCAGCTCAAGCACTGAAAATCCTTCAGCCCTTTCAAAATGATGACTCCAGCTGCAAGAGTAACTGAGGAATTCCTGTGTGAAACCGACCAACTGTTAGCCCACCAAATTCAAGGCCAGGATGCTTTGTGTAGGACAGTGGTGCCTGATATAGTAGGTGGAAATTCAATGGCCTCTAGGACAAGTTGACCTAGACTTGACCTTGAGGATCGTAAGACAAGTAGACTGAGACCGCAGTGAGGAGTGTGTGTGTTCTCATCCCAAGTCCACCAAGAGAAGAGATGGCTTTTGAGATCATGGCTCTGGGTGATGGAAACCCCTGGAGTTTAGCAAATTAATAAAAACATTCTACTCTTTTTTTCTGGGTGTAGCATCTTGATCACCCTTTTGACCAACTGTTCACTTCTTTCAGCCAAAGCTCTTCCTCATCCCAATATAGAGTTGTTGTGCAAATATGTGCACGCGTGTGTGTGCATTTGCGTGTGTGCATGCATGTGTACTTGCAATATTTAGACTGGTCTCATTCTACCATCTCTGGGTCAAAATAATTCATGTAGTATCAGTCCCTGTACTTTTAATTTTTCTAAGTTTCCTACTTCTGGGTTATTCTCTTTTTCTTCCTCCTCTTTTTTAGTTAATTAATTTTTATGGTGATGGGACTGAACTTGAGGCCTTGTGCATACTATACAAGTGCTGTACTATAGAAGAACACTCCTACCTGTTATTTTTTTTTCTTTTATTGTCTTTCCCTCCTGTTCTTTTAGCTCCCGTCTTTCCTCTTAAAGTTCTACAAGGAAAATCACAGTATGATGTATTTCAGAATGTGTTAAAGTGTTATAAAGAAAACCACAGTCTAATGTATTTCAGAATATGCTGAGATTTATGCCTCTAAAACTTAAACAAGTAGTGTTGTATTTTTACCTTAGAACTTAGTATTCTTTGTGGAATGTACCTCAAAATTTCTTCCCAAAAGAAAGAGCACTGAGTCAACATAGTGTGTTTGTCTTTATCTACTCTAAAAGTGTGTGAAACTTAAAAACTCTCAGGAAGGTTATTTAGGTAAATCTACAGATAATCGACTCCTGTGTTATTTTTAAAGGCAAGCTGGGAATGCTCACTTGAGTCCTTTTCCTCAGAGGCCAGCAGGAGGGCAACACCTACAGTGTTCACCACTGATGCATTCCCGAGGAAGCCCTGGTCAGAGCCCATTCATCTTCAAGCTCTTATCATAAGGAACCAGGTCCTGCTGGTAACTTCTAGGAGATCACACTGCTACTAATACACCTCAGGACAATTTAAATATTGGAATTTCTGTAGTCATTTTTGTGCTGATATCCACATTCAAGATTTTCCACACATACTATATGTTCTGATCATTTTGGATGCAATTTACTGATATCATTTCAAAGGAAAGGAAAGGAGCAGAAATGACCATGAATCCTTTATTTCATTGGCCTCATTTTTGGGTAGGGTTTGGGATTTAATCTAGAGCTCCATCCATGCTAGGTAAATCCTCTACCACTGAGCCACAACCCAAGCCTTCATTTTCCAATCTTCTGGACAAACAACAAAAAGGAAGTTTGAACATCAGTAACACAAGTTTTCAGTTTTCCTTGACTTCACAATCAGAGCTAGATTTGTAGGTTATTTTATTTTTTTTTCTGATGATTTTGGGAAAGAGTTAAACACTATTAGTTAATACAGCCTATAGTCTAGCTGATTGCAACTCAAGAAATTTGGCTACCTTTAACATATTTAAATTTAACATATGACTTGGAATACAGTCTTGAGGAAGAATTACTGCAGGAAAACTTGACAGTGAAGCCCTTCCCCATCTCACATTTATGTCAAGGAAAAACCACAAGTGTGGTGCTGTCCCAGAAAGACAGCACTTTAGACAAAGCACCGAATGTGCACAGAAGGTGAGGTGAGGGGCAATAAGACAGATGCCGGTAACTGTCTTATCGGAGAGTTCTGTTTTCTTTGAAACATATTAAATAAAGTAAATGTGAACTTTTGCTCTAAGATACAGCATGAACTTCTAAACACGAATGTTGACATCGTTAAGAGATGGCCGACGGATTTTGAATCTCCATCACCTCCTAAAAGTGGCCTGTAGAGCTGACAGGAGTGGAACTCCTCTCAGCTTTAGCAAACAGTCTTGTGTTTGTACATGGCAAGGGACAGAGATTCTAAGCATTTATCTGTTGGATATTTGGATTATATAACTTTCAGAATTCTTTCACCTCTAGCCTCTGGTAGTTCTTTGTAAGTTAAAATATTTTACTAATTCCATTCATATCTGTAGACTCAACCAAAGACAAATCACAAATGACCCTCATGTTTTGGTTGAATGGATAAAATGCAATTTTTGTTGCTCTAGAAATACAAAACATTCAAAAGAGAAGTCTCTGAAAAGGCCACAGCATGTGTATGTCAAGCATTTTGTTGCTGGGAACAGACATTTTTTCAGGATGAAACATCTCCTCTTTTGAATAACACAGATGACCCCTCAGTTCTCTCAGACAAAGACATTCACAGACTCATACAGAGTAAGAACAGGGCTCTCAATACTCACATGAGTAAGTATTTAAAGTTGGTTTGGTATCCAGAGTTCTATTTGACAGAGGAAGTAAGAGACTTACCTCCACTGGACCAACTTGTCAATTTTAATCCTTTAAAGCTGATGGAGATTTTGTGGTGGAAAGAGATACTGGACAAGGAATTGAAACATGTGGGTCTACCTCTACTGGCCATGCCGACAACCAGTTTCTTCCCCAATTTTCAATTTCTTATCTCAAAATGAGGTGCCTCACATTGGCCTCAATTGCCTTAGAGGATTAAGGATCCAACTGGATCATGCACACAGAAGTATCCTGCAAAATGTAAAGTGTAGTAAGTGTACAAAATGTTGGACATATATTTGGAGAAAAACCTTTGGGAAGTATTGAGAGAAAATAAAAATATTCAAACTATCTCTCATTTAAATACAATTCCATTTCAAACATGTTAATTCATGTAAGCAATGGCTTGAATAAGACAGATGTATCTTATTTTCCTTTGGAACAAACCATTTAATTTGGCAATATTATTAAAAGAGTTGGAGTAAGGTTAAAGTGGGATGTGAGAAGCAACCCAGTTACCCATCTTATTATACAATTTCTTTCTGTCTCATTTTCATAAGCTTACATTTTACAATAAACACAGTATGTACAAAAATAAAAAAAAAAGAGAAGGGAATTGAGAGGGGGAGAGAGGAGACAGGGAAGGGAAATGGAATTAAAATTGGAATGAAGAAGTATTGTGTACATGCACCAACTCTCCACAGGAATGTAGACATTATATACTACAAAGATGTACTAATAAAAACTATTCAGAAATGTTTCTAGCCTGATGTGTTATAATCTGCTATATATTTACTGGCATTCAAGGTTCCTTAAAAATACATGCAGATTTCTGTGCCTCACACAGAAGGTCTCCAGTTGCATTTTCTCTGCCCCTCTCTCTTAATCTTACCTTCTTACTTCTCCTACACATCTTCTGGGGTGGGGGAGGTGACACAATGTGAATGAAAAGTTCTGAACTGCCATAAAACACTTCTGATTTATCTTCCTAGTGGGATAGAATGTATATTTCTATCTGTAGTCTGACCAGGAACAGACTACAACATGAAAAAACACAGTGGTAAGAATTTTCAGAATAGGACCAATTTCTTGAAGTTAACAGGAAGAAACTATGCCAAGCATTCTTAGGAGCATGAGTAACTTTCTACTTTCCAAATAAGGATATAACTTGCTGGCACTTTTGAGCCTGTATGCCAAATGCCAACCCACTTGTTGAGAGAACAGGGGAGGAGTTGGTAAGAGTTTCATGATTTCATCTCCAATTTCTAGGTGTTTCCCAGAAGACTATTGGATCCAGCAAACCTAAAATTAACTCTTTTGGTTTCCACAAAGGAAGAATGGTCTGTGATTGTTTTTAGTTCAAGTTTCTCATATTCTTTAAACCACATGGTGCTCTCCTTTCTAAGTTGAGCTACCAGTTGGCTGCTAGTTCTTTCTTCTCCCAAATGTTCCTTTGGCCCTCTCAGAACAAAAGAGCGCCATGCTTCCATTGCTCAGCTGATCTGCACATGCTGCAAGCCCCTTTATGTGGTGACGAATACCACATCACCAAATGCCATCTGTAAGGTTTAGCTGATTTAAAAATTATTTTGGCCTTAGGGATCCTGAGGACCAAAGAATTCAATTTTTGCCCAGTTTGTGGATTACTGAATGAGCTGATGAGCAACCTGATGTCAGCTATCTGCCCCCACAATGCCTTCCATGTGGGAGAAGTGGGATGTGAGAAGCAACCCAATTTCATATGCTATTGGACAATTTCTGTCTTACTTTTACATACAAAAGCATTATTTGGGAGGAATTTTGGCTTCTCTTTTGACTGCTATTTTGGGATTTTCTCGGTATCTTCTGAAAGAAGCTTTGTCTCACTAGCTGTGACATTTCTGCATTTTCAGTGTATATTTCAGTGTTATTAGGTGAAGGTTGGTGAAGGAAACCTTAACATGATTCCTGTTCACTCTGCAAAGAAAGAGGCAACAGGAGATCATGAGGCATACACCCACTTCCATGAGTAAGCAGTCCCCCTTTGGTAACTGGTTCTCAGGGAAG
Source organism: Petromus typicus (assembly GCA_004026965.1). NCBI lineage: Eukaryota > Metazoa > Chordata > Mammalia > Rodentia > Petromuridae > Petromus > Petromus typicus. Next base: position 6,501 of record PVIR01019525.1, read on the forward strand.
TCTTCAAGAGTTCCAGAGTGAAAGTGGAGATGGAACACAGATGACACTTTCTGACTCTCTGTGGGCAGGGACCAGGGCTGTTTCTTCTGTACACTGCTTGGCTTCCCTTCAGGGAGAGGACAATGCAAATGTTTAGACTCTTCTCTTTGATATGGGAATAACAGAGTTTGGGCAAAAGGTGCAAGAAGAGAATGAGTGAAGTGTTTCCTAGTTTAACTGGGTAGCTTAATAGTGTAGACTATAAAAATCAAGCTGGAAGAAATATTAGAATACTTCTTCTTACTTTACAAGTAAAGAAACTAAGATTGAGGGATTCTAACAAAGTGTCTGAAAGTGGTGGGGTAGTAATGAAGATTCAGAGTCAAAAGGTCTGAGTTTTACTCCAAATTCTAAATATTTTGTTAGCTTTGTGGCCCTGGACACCACAACTGGCTTTTCTGGGACTCAGTAGTTCCACATAAACACTGCAGAAAATTCATATTTTCTTTGTGGACAAATAAAATGCATGATGGCAGGGCTGGGGATTTAGCTCAGTGGTTCTTGTGCCTGTCTTGCAAGCACAAGGGTCTGGGTTGGATCCCTGGTAACCACATACAACAATGCCAGGTGTGGAAACTCACACCCACCAGCAGTAAGTACCACACACCACAGTGCGGGGGCATAGTGGCTCACGCCTTTAATCCCAGCACGTGGGAAGCAGAGGCAGGAGGATTGCTGTTTGTTCAAGGCTGAGTGCAAGACCAGCCGAACTACAAAGAGAGACTGTCTCAAAAAAAAAAAAAAAAAAAAAAGTATGATGGCACTTTGTGAACTGTAAAATGCTAACATTGTTAATTGTTATACTTATTTGAGAATTTTCCTATTGAGACATCAATCCCTGTTAGGCTGTGGTAGTTCTCTGTACATCTTACAAAGGGAGCACATTCAGGAAGAGTGTGAAAGTAGGTGAGCTGAACAGCAGGCCCGCGGCTACTTGGTGAAAATGAACTAAGAATTGCTGAAGTTAGACTTTTCTAATAGCTGTCAACCTCCTAAAATGCCTCCTCTTCCACTTAGATGCCTGAAGCAAAACCAGTAATCGAGGGAATATTCACTTTTCAGCACTGATTTCCAGTGTTTTCCGTACACAAGAAATGCATGGACATTTGTTGCACAGACTTGGACTCAGGAAGACTCTCTTTGCGGCCCTGCTTGTCCTCTGAGTGGTGGGACTTACAGGGTAACCATCTTCAGGAACAGAAAATGATAGGATTCCTAGTTATGTTTGAATCAAATGAGACATATACTAAAAAGTATTGGCTGTGTATCCAAAATTAAAATTTAAGGAGGTATCCACTATCTGATCAGGCAGCCTCATCCTTGACATGTTGATGCCGGGGAGAATCTCTGCTCCATGATGCTCAGATTTCTCATCCCTGGAACAAGGAAGTCTGAACTGAGATAGATACTTGGAAATGAAGAATTTCTGGGATGGAATTACATTAATGATACGTCTTTGGAAGGAGGAACAACACATTGCCATTCCGGGGAGCGCTGGTTTCCGCCTTCTCATCACATGTTCTAGTTTGTTTCTCTACCTTTACGTCCTTGAGCTGAAGTCAGCCACAGTTTTAATGGTGTTCTGTTACAACTCCTCTGAATTAGCACACTACTTTTTCACAGGATACAATTTTGTTTCTCACATAAGACTGAAGTTTTATAGGGCTGGGGATATAGCTCAGTGGTTCCGGTGCCTGTCTTGCAAGCACAAGGACCGGGGTTCGATCCCCGGTAACCACATAACAATACTGGGCGTGGAGACTCACACCCAGCAGCAACCAGTACCTCGCACAACAGTGCTGGGTGTGGTGGCTCACGCCTATAATCCCAGCACTCGGGAGGCAGAGGCAGGAGGATTGCTGTGATGTGAGTTTGAGGCTGAGCTCAGGGCCAGCCTGAACCACAAAAGTGAGACCCTGTCTCAAAAAACCCTAAAAAAAAAAAAAAGACAAGTATTACGAAGCCAGTGAAAACATTATCTATAGGAAGAAGTCCACAGAACTGGAGGCAATGTGAATGCACCTTAAAGAAACTTAGTATTTTCTAACTACGAAATAAAAATACAACAGATTTATCTTTGGTTGCTTCCATAGATCAATGTCAGCACTGAAGTTTTAACTACCTATAGAAATTTTTAAAAATAGAAACTTGTATTATCATTTTGAGATAACAGAATACCTTCACAAGTTCGACAACATAATCTTTCTTAGTTGTGAGCTCTGTACTTTTTATTAGCCCTTTTTTTTTTCATTGCACTAAACAGATTGCCTCTCCTCACTTTCACTCTTTAAATCCTTAGGCTGTGGGAAATCTGCTTTTAAGTATTTATTGGCTTGGGGCTTCACTTTCTCAGAAGACACATTTTCTCTAAAAACTGTTCTTTTCAATCTGTATCACATATTTTGTTGAGTATAATTTGGCATCTGCAGTTAATCCAATCAATTAGTGAAATGATAATTCTATATGAAAATGTGTGGAAAAAAGTTTAGGCCCTCAGAAGAATTAAGAGCACAGATAATCAATTTAAAAAATTATCTATCTATCTATCTATCTATCTATCTATTTATCTATCCTCCTGCCTCTCACGGTTCCATATAATCAAACCTCCCACAGAAAAGTAATACATTTCACACAAACATAAACTTGAACGCTTCACCTTCCATTTCATAGACATGTATTTGCAAAGGTAATTCGTTAAACCATGTGCTCAGAAGTAAAGCATTTTAGGTATCTGAAGAACTAAAACAAAAATTTCAAAAATGAACAGAAACCTCTCTCATTTTTAACTTGATAAGGTTTCTAGTTCTTCAAAAGATAAAACAGATTTTAAGCAATGTTTAGAACACTGACTATTTACAGCTCTATCCAGATTTGGTACAATTTTTCCTTTTTTTGTCACAAACAATCTTAATCATATATCATCTTTTTGAGAGCAAAGCTTTAAAAGACAAGTAAAGAATTCCACTCAGTACAGGGGATAAGGTACATTACAAGCTGAGAGAAGAGGCTGGGAAGCCTCTTAAGTCCTCAAATTATTGTTTCTTCAGAAAAATCTAAGAAATCTTGTGTGACTCGGGGCACCATGAAGAGGTCCAGCATGAAAGGATTCATGATGATTTCAAAGCTGCTACATATAAAGATATAGAATGTGTACTGATTAACTCTAAAAGGTATCAGTAGGATGTTATAATGTCAATGAGGCTTTCATACATGCAACGCACAGCTTACATAACCAACTTTGACAGCCTTAATCCTAGGGGACTGAGTAGTGTGTTGTGACATGATACAGGTGAAAGCACTGGGAAGAGTGGAGAAGACCACTTCTGGGCCATTAAATGGAGAACAAATTCTGAAGAACACTCAGTGGAATGAGGAATTTGGTGGGTTCCTTCTGCAGACCAGTTTTTCTCAAAATGTGGTCCCAACTAGCAATGGCATTGGCATTATGTGACAAGTTGTTACAAAGGCAAACTCCCAGACCTTACTGCATACCTACTGGGTAAAAATTGTGGGAAGAATCCAGCAATCTGCTTTAACAAGTTTTCCAGGTGATTTCGTTGTTTGTCAAAGGGTGAGGAGGCTGACGTAAGGAGAAAAACAACAGAAAGATTAAGACAATAGTATGTTTAGATTCACATCTTAGAAAGATTCCTGGCTGAGGCTGATTTGTAGGTGGTGGACCTGAAGACAAGAAGAGAGACTGCCACTGATCCAATGACATTAGCAAAGGGGAATGCAGGGATGGTGGGGGAGGCTATAAAAAATTCATAGGTGGAGTTTCAGCCTTCCTTGTGGTGATGGAAGAGTCCAGGACTTGCTCGTGTTTATCCCTGGAGTAGCTCTGATGAGTATCCATTATGATCTCAGGGACAGAAGCGTCAGAATGACCCTTGATCTGAATCTTCACTTGTCTTGGGAAATAATATTTTCTCATATTAAAAAATTTAATCAGAGCCTTGGGCTTTGAAACAGAGTACTTTTTCTTGAGTGAAGACAGTAGTGTATTGGTATGCAAATAAATTATGATACCATTCATACTCCATAATTTTCCAGAACTGTTTTCTTTTACAAAATTTTATCTTAAGTGCATATTCCAAAATCACACAGGGGAAAGACTAGTTTAAGGGCCTATTTATACTTCATGTTCCCTGAGTGCAGGCTCATTTGTTGAATTATTTCTCACCCATTCTGACTTCCAATTTCTGCAAGGAAGTCTTCTACATTTCCAGAATTAAAGTGCCATTAGGAACTGGCTTTGTTCCCTGGATACCTAGTCAGCCTCATCAGCTCATCAATCACCATTAACAGAGCGTTTTAAGGATTTATTTCCATCATTATCCCTATATCTGAAGACCACATCCTAGCAGCTTCAAAGAAAGGAAAAACAAAAGCAGTAATGTAATCATTTTTCCTTTTAATGAACCTCAGCAGCAAAGCTCTTCTGAAAAGTACTTTTGGGGTCAATGTCATTAGGAGCACATGACAGGAAGCCAGAAAGCAGAAGACACACGAGGGTCATGCTGAAGTGGTGTAGTGCTGCCAGGGGAAAGTGAGAAGAGCCAGATCTAGCCTGGGCTGCAGAAAACTTGCCCAATTTCCTCCATATTTACTGATAGGAGAATGCTTCTGTGCCTGCCCAGGGGCCATGGACAACCATACCTAAGAAATGATTCTGCAGTAAGAGGGAACCCTGAGCTTCTTGGAATTAAGCTGAATATCACAAGCAAGGGCCTTTCCCTGGGTCCACTTTGGATTGTGGACACTTTTTCTAGTTACACAGACTTATTCTGGGTTCTATGCTGAAGGCTACTTAAGTGCTTGATATTCAAAGAATGGTCCCCAAACAAGGAGGATCTGAGAAGAGATTAGAAATACAGAATCTCAGGCCTACCCCAAAGCCCACTGAATTTAAATCTGCATCTTAACAAGATCCCCCAGAAACTCCTGAGTCCATGCGAATTTGAGAGGTACTGGTCTCAAACACAAATGCATGTCACTTAAGAAAAAAAAAAAAAAACTAGGGCTGGGGATTTAGCTCTGTGGTTCTGGCGCCTGTCTTGCAAGTGCAAGGACCCAGGTTCGATCCCCAGTAACCACATACAATGCTGGGCGTGGAGACTCATGCCCAGCAGCAACCAGTACCACATAACAGTGCCAGGCATGGTGGCTCATACCTGTAATCCCAGCACTCAGGGGAGGCAGAGGCAGATGGATTGCTGTGATGTGAGTTTAGGGCCAGCCTGAACTACAAAGTGAGACCCTGTCTCAAAAAAAAAAAAAAAAATTAGTATGATCGGATGCTCTTCTATTCATGTTTAATAAGTTGCTCTCAGTTCTGGGTTGTGGGGAAGGTGATTAGTCTGTGGAATTGCAAATATTAATCAGAGGATGTGTGGTTAGTGTGTGTAGTTAACTAGAAAACAAAGGTCTTGCAGATGATGCTGAGGTGATCTCTCACTGTACCCTGGTCCCCTCTCTCGGGTTGATAGCTATAGCTTTGTATAACATCACATAACATCATACAACTTGGCAGTGCAAAGAACATTGGGTTTTGAATTAGGTGCCTTGTTCCACATTCTAGTATTCCACTATTGAGCTAACTGCAATATCTGAGTTAAGACATCAATTTTTTTTTTTTTGAGACAGGTTCTATTCATAGTTCAGGCTGGCCCCAAGCTCAGCCTCAAACTCACATCACAGCAATCCTCCTGCCTCTTCCTCCCTCAAGTGCAGGGGTTACAGGCATGAGCCACCACACCTGGCACTGTGGTACGTGGTACTGATTGCTACTGTGCGTGAGTCTCCACGCCCAGTATTGTATGTAGTTACAGAGGATCGAACCTGAGTCCTTGCGCTTGCAAGACAGGCGCCAGAACCACTGAGCTAAATCCCTGGCCCAAGATGTCAATGTTTTTTCCTCTATCTACTGGGGCTAAACACAATTATTTCATTTACATTACATAGTGATGAAATTGGGTAATACATGGGGAAGTAGATGGGAAATTATACATTTTGACATAAATATTAATATTTTTTACAATAGTTAAATACATTTTTGCACGTGCTACAGAAATAAAAATACTAACTAGTATATAATGTGAGGGTTTGAAGGACTTTCCTATATGACTTGCTGTTTGATGATAGTTCATTTATTTGTATTTAATGAGCTTTTAACCCATTTCTGTGAATATATTTGACTCCTTTCACTAAATTTGATGGAGATAAATATATGATCCCTTGAAAAGTAGCACATTGGGTTAAAGAGTGTAATGTCTGAATGTGCTTTTCCAAAGTCAATCTATTCATACTGAAGGTATGATGCGTTATATTAAGAGGAAATTATTTCATCATAAGGGGGTCCTCCCACAAAAATGGGATCAGTACGCTCATCCAAAAGGCTGAAGGCAGCATCCTGGCTTTTTTCCACCACATAAGGACACGTGATGAGACCCCATTTTGAAGGAGACAGGAACAGCACTGATCCCGCTGGCAGCTTGATCTTGGATTTCTTGGCCTGAGGAACTATGGAAAGTCAGAGCTGGGGTTTAGGTCAGTGGTGCCACACCTACCTGGCAGGTGCAAGTTCCTGAGTCTGATCCTTAGTACTAAAAACAAACAAACAAATAATCTGCTTTCCCTAAACCCCCACCACCAACAAAATAACCTCTAAGAAATGAATTTTTGTTATTTATAAATTTATTATGTGGGCCAATGGAAACAGAATGTGCAAACAGGGAACATCAGGTGCTGGTGGGAAGGGTCACCAGTGCCACTGAATGCCACTCAGGCCTGCAATTTTCTTGCCATCTGGACTTCTCGAGAAGCCTGCTGAAACAGACTGACTGAGTGGAGTGCAGTGGGGTCACACAGTGGAGACTGGCAAGAAGACCCTGGGTGCCAAACACCAGCACTTGGGCCACAGCTTTTTGTGCGATCAGAGCATGACCATAATGCCTCTGAATCTCTATTTCCTTGTGGGCCAAAGTGCTGTTGCATGGGGTAGAGCCTTCAGAGATAACAGCTACTTCTCTGTGGACTGAGTAAGTGGACAGAGGCCCTCAGTGAGCTCCTCTGCTTAGTCCCCCATGCCAGAAAAACACTCACTGGAAGAGTGAAGGAATCCTGTTGACCACAGCCAGTGAACTGAGATTACTTAAGGGCCATTACAGGTCAAAGCAGGACAACCCAGGACTTAGCCATTTTGTAAGGGTTCTGAATATTAGGAAGAAAGACAATTGCAACAAGCATTGCCCAGACAGTGGGCAAGAAATTTAACCAATATAAACAACGACAAAGGCATCAAAATGAGAAGAACTTCAAAAACCCAGATATACCACTGAGGAATTCAGGGAAAGGGGAAATGGGGCAAACTGAAGTTCAATCATCAGGACTCTGAGATGGTAACAAAAGCACATCTGGTAAAATGGCAATCTGAACTGATCTCTGTGATGAAAATAGAGATACTGTCCACAGTGAACAATATGATTAAAAATGCTAAAGAAGAGATCAGGGGCAGGATAGAATCTGAGATAGCAAAAGCAATGTAACCTTTTAAACAGCTTCAAGCAGAGTTTCAGGTGATCAAAAAAGAGAACAAAAGTTTGCAAAGTAGAATAAATGAAGCTGAGGACTGAACTGCAGACCTAGAGGACAGGATTACCCCCAATAAGCAGGAAAGTAATAATTTATGGAAAATGGCAAGGACCCATGAGAAATCAATCCAACAGCTCCTAGATGATACAAAGGATAACGTAAGACTGATTGGAGTCACTGAAGAAGCAGGAGACAGCATGAAAGACATAAAAAGCCTATTCACAGATACAATGGCGGAAAACTTCACGGGAAAAAGAAGAGAATTGGACATACAGATAAGTGAGGCAGACAGGACTCCTAATGGCCGTGATAAAAAACAAAAACAAAAACAAAAAAACAAACAACAACAACAACAAAAAAGAACTACTCAAATAACTACAAATAACTACTCAAATAACTACATTTAATTATCAAGGTTCCAGATATCCAAAAGAACAACAACAACAACAACAACAACAACAAACACATACAAAGGGAAGCCCAACAGGATCACAGCAGACTTTTCAACATTCCTTGTTCCTACATAGAAAGAACTAATATTGTCAAAATGGCTCACTTCTATAACTACTGCATAAATTCAATGCAATTCCGAAAGAAATACCAACAGAATATTTCACAGATCTAGAGAAAATAATCCAAAACTTCATTCGGAACCACAAAATACCAAGAATAGCAAAAGTAATTCTAGGCAACAATGACACAGTAAGGGAGTATCACAATCCCCAACTTGAAACTATACTACAAAGCCACTGTGATAAAAATGGCATGGTACTGGCAAAGTAACAGACCTGAGGATAAGTGGAATAGATTATAAGATCCAGAATCTAGTTCACATACATAGTACCACCTCATCTTTGACAAAGGTGCCAAATATCCCCAATGGAAGAAAGATAGCCTCTTTAATGAACGGTGTTGGAAAAACTGGGCTTTAACCTGCCTAAGACTAAAGCGAGATCTATTTCTTTCAGTGTGTACTAAACTAAAATGAAAACAGATTAGAGATCAAAATATTAAAATAGAAACACTGAAGCTTCTGCAAAACAGGTTAACTAGAACTCTTGAAGATATTGGCTTAGGGAAATACTTTATGAACAAAACCTCAGCAGCATGAGAACAAGCAGAAGGAATCAACAAATGGGATCTCATCTTACTAAAAAGCTTCTGTACAGCAAGATAAACCACCAGAGCAAAAAGACAACCAACAATTTGGGAAAAAAATTTTACCAGCAGTTTCTCAGACAAAGGGCCTAATATAAAAAAATATACAAAGTTTAAAAAATCAGACCCCTGAATTTAAAGACCCAATTCAAAAATGGTCATCTGAAATGAACAGACTCTTGTCTGATGAAGAAGTAAAAGCAGCCAAGAGACATATGAAGAAATGCTCAATATCATTAATGATTTGAGAGATGCAGATGAGAGCAACACTGAGATTTCATCTCATTCCACAAAGAATGGCTGCTACCTCATAATTAGCCACCAATGAATGCTGGGTGGGGCTGTGAGGAGAAAGGAATATTTCTCCACTGTTGGTGGGAATGTAGACTGGAGCAACCACTATGGAGATCACTGTGGAAACTCCTGGAAAACTTGGATTAGAGGTCCCATTTGACTCTTCTATTCCTCTGCTGGATATACACATGAAAGAATTAAATAATTCATATCACAGCAACATTTCTGCCCCCATGTTTATAGTAACTCAGTTTGTGATAGCTTAATTTTGGAAACAATCCAAATATTCATCAACTGGAGACAGGATAAAGAAGATGTTTTTAAAAAAATTAAATGGAGTATTACTCTGCCATAAAGAATGATAAGCTTGAGTCATTTATGCTCAAATGGATGTACTTTGAGGACATACTCATAAGTGCAAAAAATAGGTCACATGTGTAAACACAGTATCTTTTCTCTTGTATGAGAAACTGAAGATATAAATGAGTTCTAGGGTGAATGATGAGTACTGTGAAATACAAAATACTCAAATGGGAAAGGAAGGTAGGGATATATAATGGGAGGAAGAATATGATGGTTAAAAAGGAAACAAAGCTTATGCCTGGGGCAAGAGCTTGAACAGTGGGCAGGAGAATGTGAAAAAAGGAGAAATAGGAAGTGTCATATAGTGGTACAAATTTTCAATGTCAATTGTGATCATGATTTGTATATAAAATGTATCAAAAATCAATAAAAATTACTTTGTTGCAGTGATAGAAATGGACTAAGAAAAATAGTGTTTCTCCAAAATTCATGTACCCTAAATCAAGAATGTGACCATATTTGGCAATCGGCTCTTTGAAGCTATAATCATTAGAGTTCACATTGCTTAAGAGGGGATCTTCACCAAATGCTTGATGTCACTATCGAGGAAGGCCAAAAGAGACACAGAAGGAAGATGGCTGTGGATTAGCAGAGGCAGAGAGTGGAGCCAGGCAGCAACAAGCCAAAGGGATACCAGGAAGTGAAAGCCACAATTAGAAGTGGGGACAGGCAAGGAAGGAGTCTCTTGCACCCTCAGTAGGAGCAAGGTCCTGCTGACAGCTTGATTGAATTTCTAGCCTCCCTAACTGTGAGAAAATACTTTTCTCTCTGTTGTTAGTTTTAGCTAAATACTTGAAGTTCATTGCCTTTTATAGGAGTGTAAGGAAATAAATATAGTCAGGCTGTATTATTTAATGAGAGGGTCTAGTCTTTAATGAGAGATAGAGAATAAGAATAAAAGCCCGCATGTATATTTACTTCAAAAATAAATTTAATGTCACTGGAAGAGCCTTAGTAGTTTGGAACCCTAGTCAGCAGGAAAACAGACTTAATTAGGAGAAACTAAGTTGTATTTACTGTAAAAAGTAAATAGCTAGGATTTGTTAAGTAGGTAATTAACACCTGCATTCTAAGTAGCAGCCCAGGACAAGTTAGAACATGTGGGCCCAGAAGCTGTAAAAGTCAGTTATATCAGCAGGAGGCAAGATAAAGATAAATAAAGAAATACTACCAAACAACAGATTAAAAGTGTTTATGAGAGCAACAAGAAATTTCTCTCACATTAGGAAATTTAAGAGTGCAGTTTTAAGGAACATTGTATGCTGGTGGTTCATAAGCTGGAGTTATCATGGTGCTATCTATAAGCCAGTTTTATATGAAAAGCTTTACACGGATACTAAATAGTTTCTTCCTTCTCTGCTCTGCAGCCTTTAGTAAAATCAGGTCCCCTCAAAACATGTGTACAATGGCATTTTCCCCCCAAACCAAGTAGGTGATAGATTTAAAACAATTTGAGAATTGTCATCAGAATTTTAGAAAATAGTGACATAGAACAGATGATATTAGAACAGAAACTATCAGGAAGAGTTAGTAGTGTTTTAAAAACTGTCCATGTTTACATGTGTGTACTGGTCCATATTCAGACCCAAAATGATAACAATGGTCATTATTATTAAATTATAGTTATCATATTCAATGCTTCATATAAAAGTAACAAACCTTAATGTTTCCCAAGTAAACCTTTGAATAATTTCTGTCAATGAAAGGCAGACTACTTTCTACACCTTCGAAAAAGGACAGAATTCATTCCTTTGACAGAACTTTGGTTTAGGACATGTCTACACAAACAGTCACATGGCTTACCAATAGGGTTAGTTTTAAAGAATGAATCATTAGGAGATTTTGTCACTATGAACATCAAGCTTACATTAAATGAAGATGGCCACAATGTTACTAAGAATTGTAGTTTCACAGGACCACGGCGGTGTATGTGGTCTGTTGGTGATCAAAATAGCATCACGTGGTTCATGAATGTGTATAGCTAGTTTGTTACAGTCATTTTGCATGTTCTTCTGACAGTAAAATTTCTATCCTTCTATTTCTGCTTTTCATATTTCTGTCAATATTAGGATTTAAGAAATTTAAGTAGTTTTTTTATGTAATTTCCTAGGACATAGGTTGGAATGATTAATAATTAGCAAAGGTATTTAGTATTGAAACCACTGATATAAAGAAATTCCATATATTAATTAAATTTTATCATAGTGCCATATCAAGACATTCTTGTTAAACTTCTGATTAAATTATTCATGATTTAAGAAAAGTAAACATTATCGATATGTTATTGATTGATGTTTGTTTCTAAATATGTGAGTTTTTGAGATAATTTCAGGATATGACTTAAACAAAAGATCCAATTTTTGACTACGTGTTTACCGATCATATAAGAGTTATATAAGACTTCAATTATTGAAATTAAATAACAGCCTTAGTTAATAGGTCATGTTTTGGATTTGAATTCCAATTTTTATTAGTCAGTATAAGACATCTACTCTTCAGGTAGTAGAATTGTTAAGATTAAGATTAGAGCATCAATAAATTTCACCAGTGAAGACATGACTATCATCATCCTTTCAGTAAGGTAAAAATTCTGCCACCAAAATATGTATTTACTGATGGTATCATGCTAATGTCCTGATGATCTTCAAATATAGTATAAATATTTTATGTTTTAATTATTTACTTTTTAAGAAGTTTAAAATATTCCTAAAATTTCAAGTTGAGGATCCCCACCTGATCAATTTGCAATTAGTTTGCAATTAGGTTGTTAGTTGCTGACCTATCAGAGATAAAGTACGGTCAGAGGCTTTGGCGGGGTGACCAGGCTCAGGGCAACAACTGACAAGCTGATTGCAGGAGGGAGGTGGAAGATCATGTCTGAAGGATGCTACACACTTCCTTCCTTCTAACACTGGGAAGGAATGTCTTTTTAGTGTCAGGTTCTATGTAGTACACAACTATTTTGAAACAAGCTGGGTTTAAAAAAACTATCACATTACTCAGGTTTTTCTTTTGATATTCATAGTGTGAATCATTCTCTCCTGTTATTTTCAGAATGGTTTTCTGGAGGCCTGGGATTTTTTCGGGGTGAGCCACTTAGAAGCCACTGCTGGGAGAAGGAAAAGACAATGGGTAGGGAAACAGGATTCCCACCCTGGCTGTGACCAAGGGAGCTGTCCTTCTAGGCAGTGCTGAAGATGCCTGTGGTGCTAAGAGAACAGTTTTCATAATAGCACGTTAAATTTTGATGGTACAACATATACATGCACACAACACATTTATAGGCACAAACACATGAATATTTTCTGTGGGGACGATAATATGGATAAATGTTCCTAACTGTACTGGAACTGTGCATGGGTGAAAACCCTCTGCACACTATTTACTCATAGATAGATGCTATTTTATTTGTGGTCACAGCTGTTGTTTGCAGAGTTCCTGGGTGTAGTTCTGTCTTTTACACTTGCAGGCCTTCTAAATGCCAGGCCAGTTTTGTATTTGCCAAGATGCTAAAATGTAACAACACAGAGGACTTGACTGAACACTTTATATTAAGACAGTACATAAAACTGGAACTGCTGTATCTTGGCTGCTGAGGCTGTGCACCCCGTTAACATGGCCTCTGTGAGGCTGTAAGGTTTGGATGTCAGGAAAGATAGTCTCTGAATTTCTCTTTCTAAGGGAGTAATATTTTATAGTTTTAGGTAACTAGCTAAACAAAATAAAGTTCACTTTGCACATTATTTACAAGCTTAGAATTCCTTAACAAAGAATTTTAGGATTTTGTTCAATCTTAAGTATTCAATACAAAGTATATACCTATTAAATATGTATTATTCTCATTCAATTCTTATTTATGTGCAAATCCATGGAATACCATCTGTGGTCTTCAGACTTTCTTAATTCTGTTTTCTATGACTGTAAGGTGAGGAAGATAAAGCTAAGCTTCCTATGTAAACAAAGGAGTTAACAACAGTTGGACAAAACCACAGTATCATTTCCAATCTTCAGCCTCTTGTTGCATAAGAGAAAATATTTGGTTTTGAAAATTTAAGTAGATCAGAGAACAAAGCACAGGCAGATGATGAATTAGCATGGCTGCATAAGACACAGCTTTTATGCTGCTTGATCTTTTGCTTTAAAGTTCTCATCCTAATGATATTGTCAGGTACCACAGATTTGGCAGCTAAACAAAGAACACCAAAATTCACAGTAGGGAAAGGCTGAAATGAACTAATTTTCTCTTTATAAAACCATGACTAGATAGGCTGAATGTGAATGTAGTGGCCCAATTGCATATTCGTATTCCTGGTCAGCCTGGGAAACCCCAGAAGGGAAGTTTTGTTTGTAGTTACTTTTCAGACTGTGTCTCTCTTTCCCCTTTACATTTTCCATGTACCTGTCTCCTTTTATCAGTGGGCCCAAGTTCTCAGCCCCTGGGGCCTGCTTAGGGCTTTCCAATCTCTACCCTTTTCTGCTCCAATTCTCTCTCTTTTGCATTGAAATTTCTTCTCAGTAATTTTCATCTTCAACTCCAATTCAATCATCCTGATATCGCCGTGAGCAGTGGATTAAATCTTGACCCACAAAGTCTGTCTTTATCCAAAAATTCAATGCCAGGCAGTGGAGACATATTTGCTTAGTGGAACCTTTTAAACTATGTCACAAAAATATTTACTTATTATGTCTACTAATGGTAAAGCTGATATTTCTGGAGAAATATCATTTGGAACAACAGTTATGCTTTTAATAATTTACCACTTAAGTAAGTGGTATAAATCGTTTTCTTCTCTGAATTTTAATTTTATTGACAACAGAATTTTATTTGAACTGAAAATCGAACACTTGGCTTCATTTATCCCACAAATAACTGTCAATTAAGGTCATTTTAAATAGGCAGTTTGCTGACTAAGACTTAGGCTTTTAGCTCTGGAATTTATTCTAATTTTCAATATAATGACCATAGGCTCATTTAAGAACAACATAAATAAATCCTCTCTCACTTCCATTGTCTCTTTTTGCCTGTCTTTTTTATCTGAACATTATAATAGGGTAAAATATTGCATATTAATGACTGCTTTTAGTCACCTGATTACAATATTTATTCTCTCTCATTCCATTGAGGGTATATTTGGTACCAACTTCCTCCTTTTGACTCTTAGTTTGTCTAAGTCACAGATGAATTTATTTCATTTGCTTTATTTACTTTCTAAATTGGAACTCTTTTCCCAAGTTTAGTACTTCTCAGTTTAACGACTGACTGTGGTTGATGTCTTGAAATTTCCTTTACAATGAATAATCTTTTATATTTAACCACACTTACATAAAGGCATGTGGTAGTGAAGGCAATTTCAAATGAACCTCTCATGTAAGTAAATTAATAGCATTTCTTTGCCCAAGATTTCAGGGCTCCCGATAGCTCACAGGTTCTTTGCTTGGATCTCCTGATTTGGAAATAGCTTTCCCAAGATCAATTCCACATTGTTACCTCCTCTGGGCTCCTTCCACTTATCTAACAATTGGTCCCTCTGGTCCGACAGAGTTGAAAAAGGAAGTTAATGATATCCTCCAATCCACTTCATTTCAATGAGTCCCTCAGATTTTTCTATTTCTATTGAAACTATTACTTGAATTCCTATGTCCAGCCTGTGAACTGAAGTTTCTAACCTAATATTCTGTGCTGCTGTCTATGCTCCCATATACCTCTTCCTTAAGATTCTCAAAATTTAGCAATTCATCCTTCAAGATTCTTTCTCCCTCCCCACCCCTCCCCCTAACTCCTCCCCAAATAACTACATTAACTTCCAACTCATCCAACTCTTTCTAGTTTGCCATATTCTTTGTGGGATGGAATGAATGCAGAGAATAGGGAATTCAAGGAGCACAGTACGCTTTTCATTGCTTCTGTTTCACTTTCCCTGGAGTTTCCTCCTGTTATTCAGTGACTAAGCATTTGTCTCATCTGCTGAATGTGACCTCTGTGCTTGAAATCTATTGTCTTTAACACATAACACAATGCTTGCACTTAGATGCTTAATGAATAAAATTTAATCAGTGGTATTTATGAATTTATTTTTAATAGTCTCAAGTCAGCTTGGAATTTCCCAATTCCAATGTAAATATCCCTCATTAACTTATTTAAAACTGTCTTATCTCCCCATATATCAAATTATCCTGTTTAAATCACCTTTATATCATTTGACTGCACTTTCAGGTGGGCAAATTCTCTTCGTTTAACTCCAGATCCCACATAGAAACTAAATACACCCAATATAAACTACTGCACCCACACAACCCAGAGGAGAACTATTTCTTCCAAAGGCATGAGGATTTTCAGTTAGACGTGGTCATGGCTAGGGAGTTTAGAAAGTTTAAACAGAGAATTCGAAGTGTTTTAAATTAACACAAACAAACAAAAGATTGCCATCTCCCTAAAAATTTCCCTCCTCTCCTCTCATAATATCCGTATTTTTTCATCCCACTGTAGCTTGAATGATCCCACTCAAACTCCTGTGTGGTGATTCTAACCTTCAAGGTGCTGATGTTAAGAGATGAGCCCCTCAGGAGGGGTTTGGTGCTGAGGGCGGAGACTTCCTGGAGGGGCTTGGGTCTGTATAAAGAGGCCCGAGCCAGACACCATATGAGGGCTGTGAAGTGGCATGTGAACCTAGAAGTGAGCTCTCAAGGATGCAGAATTTTCCAGTGCCTAGACCTTTGGCTTTTCAGCTTCCAGAAACATGAGAAATACAGTTCTTTGTTTCTAAGCCACTCAGTGTTTAGTATTTTGTTATAGCAGCCTGAATAAACTAGAACACATCCTTTTCCCTACTTCGCCTTTCCAAACTAGTTCTTCCATTTCAAACTGAGAAGAACAATGGTTTCCAAAGCACAATCTCAACACCAGCTGAGCTGAGGATTCAAAGATTTTACATTCATGAAAGTCTGGATGGACAGTACCATCTCTGTGTGATCAAAGTAGCATGTGAGTGTTACAGAAGACAAAAACCTCCAATCTGCCAGATGTGGAGGTAAACACCTGTAATGTCAGCACTTTGGAGGCTGAGGCAGGAGGCCTGCCATGAGTTTGAGGCCAGTCTAGACTACATAGTGAATTCAAGATCAGGCTAGAATATACAGCAAGATCCTATCTCAGAACAACAACAACAACAACAACAACAAAAATAACCCTCTGATCTATGCCAGCTCTGATTTCTCAGAGGGGCACACCAGATGGGAAGCACCTGTTGAGAGCCACCTGTGAGGTAGGGAATGATGAACATCTTGGTTCCTGGCTTCTGAGATGGGAGAACCTGTGACCTCTGTCTTACCTGTCCTTGGAATGCAGGTGTTCAATCAATGGCTGTTGGGACCCAATGATAGAACAGAAATTGGCATCTGATACCAGACAGCAGCCTGGTTAGTTGATGGAGGATCTTATAAATTTGCTTAGTGTATCAGGGAGAATTGCAATCCTGTGGTCAAGTTACTAAATAATTAGCTAGATACATCTGAGTTTTTTAAAAATATGATCTCCCAAAGGGAAGCTCTGTATCATACCATCGTACTGTCAGTATTGAGGACATATTAAATAATAATGGGAAATCCTGCATCTTCCAAATCAATTATGCCTAGGAAACTCTGAAGTGAGGCTTGTTCTCACCAGTAGGTGTCTCTGTTCCATCGTGCTGTGCCCAAATACACCCAGGTTTCTCCTGGAAGTACATATGTTACATAAAAGGCATCTTTTCTTTAGAAATTGTATATTTTAAAGAGAAAATATAAAATGACTTCTCTTTTTATTTATATTCACTTTATCTCTGAAATTGGCCTCACTTCACAGCACTGGTTGCTGAAAGTGTTGGAGGGTATTTTCAAGACAAACTCCCTTTTCAGTCTTTGGTACTTAAATTAGCTTCGTTGCTAAGCTTTCTCTCCGTTGGACCAGTGGTGCATTTCTGAGCAAAATAGCAATAAATAAGTTTCTAGTGAGACTGCTCAAAAGGTCAGAGTCTTCCTCCTGAACATTGATTCCTCTTCTGATAAAATGAAGCCCCGGGGTAAGCCTCCTCTGGGCTAGGCAGCCATTTATCTTAACTGTTAATTATTGAGCAACGGTAGACATAACCCTGAGCCTCAAACTATTTGGGTCCAAATCTTGGCTTTGCCTCTTATTCCCCATTCCATCTTCTTTGTGCTTCGGTTTCCACATGTATAAATGTTGATAACAGTAACATTATTATTCTGTCCTAAAGTTGTAAAGATGAAATATCTTAAGAACTGAAGTACTCAGCTCACTTCATGGCATGTAGTAGGTTATAGGCATCTTTCATACATCCAAGATATATGTAAGTGGATGTATATATCTCCATCCTCTTACCACATGATATGTCTGGACTGAGCCAGTAGGTTACCATAGTACACTTTCTTTGTGACCTATCTCATGAAAGATGGTCACTGGAGTAATGAAACTATTAGTGAGGTTTCCAGTTATTTTGTCAACTTCATGCATTTTTCATTTGAGGATGGTCCTCTGCCACCTCCTGAACACCTCTGGGAGGTTTTCCACCCAATACAACCCAAGAAACTCCCTTCTCTGTGAAAGTGCCTCACATGCTTGGGTTGTTACAAACACAAATTTGAGAGCAAACTGGGAAATTTAGTATCTTAGCAAGACTCTTAAGAAAAGAAGAGCAAAGTGAAGTAAACAGGGACTAAATCACAGAAAAAGAGGCAGCCATGAAGATACACATGTTTCTCATGGCACAGTTCACAATCTATCTCCCTTTTTATAAACAAGCTTGGGTAGGATATAAAGTTAGACAATAAAGGGGCAGAGACACCTAACAGTGACATGCACTCAGATGCTCATGCAAGACTTTGAGGCATATTTGAGGTAGATATCATTGTTGGCAGTCAGGGAAACAAAAATAAAAATAAAGATTTATTTCTCTCAGTGCTATGGTAATGCATACATGCTAAGTCACATTGTTCTCATCACGGCCTTGACAGCTGATACCACTGCTGTAAACATCAGTCAAGGTGAGAAACTGAGGCACAGAGATTTAGTAAGTCGTCCATAGCTAGTGAGTGGAAGAACTGGGATTGGACCCCAGCCAGCCCATTTCTAAAGATATCCTTCATAAACAAGGGATTAGCCCAGTAGTCCTCCTACTTAAGATTGTACAGTGAGAATTACCTCAGCACACTGAGATGATGCTGAATGCCTAGGAATCTTTTCTAAAAAGACAGACTTGGCTAATGCAAGAGCATGCTCAGCTGGGGACCTGGCTGTCGTCTGACCAGGGATGTTGTAATACACTCTGGTCTAAAAGCAAATCATTTAGTGCTCAGTCCTTGTATGTGCCCCATGCTACTTACTACCAGGGGACAGACTTTGGTGTGTGCCTGTGTGTGTTTGTGTTTGTGTGTGTGTTTGTGTGTGTGTGGTAGGACTAAATCATACTTGAATTGTGAGTTAAATGCCTAACCCAGATCACATAAAATGTCCACAGAAGGATAAGTGCTGATTCCAATCTGTGCATTCGCTCTGTGTGAAGGGAAGGCGAGGGTATTTTAGAATCCACAAGTTGTTGAGAAGACCCTGAAATGGGGTCTAGAGATGTACACTGTCATCTCAATAGAGATCTTTTAATGTTCCAAATGGGAAAATGAATTCTCTAAATGAATACCCATGCAATGCAGAAAATTGCTACTGAAGCTATATAGAGTTTAATTCCTTTTCAAAAAAGCCTTGAGAACAGAATAAACACATTATGCTTGGATAGTGTATTCAAGAAGTCTCCTCTGTATGCACTGACTTTGGAATTATTATTTTCCCTTTCTCTTGCCAGCTCCTGACAATGCATGATAAAACATTAGAATGGGGCATCCAAGTCCAGGCCCTGGAGGTCTTTTTGTTACACACTGAACCAGAGCATGAGGCAAAATTACATTTTTAGAGTCAAAACACACTTCTACTTTATTCTTACGCTCTCGACTTCACTTTTTTAAAAAATAAAAGTCTCTGCTAGTAGCTAGCGATCCATATCTGACAATTTCACTCTACCTGCTGTAATTTTGCTTTTGTCCCTGCTTTTCCACTGAAACTCTTGTCTCACAGTCACTGGTCCATAATGACATTTCGTAGTCTATCTTTTGACTCCCCCACAGTAGTTTATAAGACTGGTCACTTTGTCTTTCTGAAACTTTCACTTCCTTTTTGATTTCATCATGGTGTAGCCCTCCCTTGCTTTTCTCTGCCATCCTGGCTACTTCTCAGGTTTCCGCATGTATGGCCTTGACATATCCCTTCAGTGTTGGTGGTCTTGGCCATACTTTTCTCCTCATCAGTTCTTCCCACCACTGTCTGTACACTGGTGGTTCTCATATCCCCATTTCTGGAGGAGCTGATTATACTACTTGCACTAATACAACAACTACCGCCAGCAACTACCACTAAGGATTGATTGAAACAGTGCTCTACAAGCATTATTTCACTCGTATACTAGTTCTCTTTTGCCTGTGAGTTTTCACACATATGGATCCCTGAACCCGACAGGTTCTCCCTTTTCTTTCTTGAATGCTATTCCTCATGAATGCCTCCTTCTCATTTGCAATTGAGACCATGTGTCTTCTGGGATCATGTGTGCCCTGGGACCAGACACACGTGTATTTACAGTTCTTGTTGCTGTTTCATCAGCACATTGATCACACTGAGCTGAGCTTGCTTATCTGTTGCTGTTTGTCTAATCTTTTTCTAAGCTTTGAAAGGACAGGAACCATACCAAAATCCACTTACTTAGTCTTGTATCCCCAGGACATGATACATGACCAATGTTTACTAAGTACTGGTTGACTTTTTTTCTGACTACACCTGCAGTTTCAACCTTCTTGAAGCTGTCTAAGATAACCAGGAAGGAAAGTAGCAACTTGTCGTTCTTTTGCTATTGCTACATATGTCAAATCCAAGTGTCATTCAGTTCCTGAGATTGAAGATAATTTTCCTCTCTGTGAAACCTTCAGTCCCTTTTTGATTCCATGATGGCGCAGGTCTCCTGGGTCAGGGAATCAGTGTGAGCTGGTCCTCATTCCCTCTCTGGGAAAAGAGATAAACCTCTAAAGAGTATTTCTCACAGCTCTCAATACTTTTCTAGCTCGGCCAGCATGGCTCAGGTTCTCTGACTCAGCCCCTCTGCCCCTGCTGTTCTGCAGCTGTTGTCTTTGTCTGAACCTCATCATTCGGTCCTGGGTCACAGCAGCACAACTCTGCTCTTCCTGCCTCTGACTTTCCATCCCCAGCTTCCCTCCATCCTGCCATCTCAGTGAGATTTCCAAACTTCTAAGCTGGTCATTGTTTTAAATCTGATAGCTTCTTATTGTCTACAGGATAATGTTGAAAGGCTTTAGCGAGGCTGTTTATAATTTTATCCTAAATTTACCTTTCCAGTCTCATCTGCTTTGCATGCCAGTGATACTTTTATTTTGGTCGTACTAGGGATTGAACACTGGTCCTTGTGCTTCCAAGGTAGGCACAGTACCACTTGAGCTAAATCCCCAGCCCAATTTTGCTACAGTATTCTATGAGCTCTTGGAAGAAAGTAACTGCTTCATTCATCAATTCATCCATTTATCACTCACCAATCAACCAACAAATTAACCAAGTGGTACTGTGTACCAAGTGCTGGAATAAATTGCTGAGCAAATTCAGACATAGTTTCTATTTTCAAGTTTGAAGGATAAAAATTAATCAAATAATCAATAATTTACAATTAAAATTAGATCTATGATGGGAAGACTGAGGTCTTAATCGATAGAAATAATGGCCTTAAGTTAAAGTTCAAGAATGCTTCTCCAAGGAAATGATACTTGAGATGAAGGATTTAAATACATGCAGAAGGGACAGAGAAGTTCATAATTCTTTCACTGTTCAAAGCTCTCCTTTGGTACATATCACAGAAAAGGTGCTCAAAAGAAATTCACTGAATGAATAAGGAAAGGTGGGGAAAGTACTTGCTTTGCCTACACTGACTAAAGATGACTAATTGAGTTATACACACAATATAAATCAAAGACTCAGAGTTTCCAGAAAGTGTCAGGAGAAGAGATGAACAATCTTTGTTCAAGTAGAGGATGACAGTTCCTATAGATAGGCTACAATACTGGTATCTTAGGAAGCTGGGAAAAGACAGCTTTTTCCTTAAATCAAGTAAAAAGGAAAAATGAAAGCTAATGTGCAAACTGTTTAATTCAGGTTCTAAACCATATTATGCAACATTCAGGGGATGGTAAGGCTAAAGTTTTGCTCTTCTTTTTCAAATTCACAGAGAGAAGGGAGACCAGTCTCAGCCTCCTCTGAATCTAAGTTACTAAGTATAATGACATCTGTACTGGCAGAGAGGGAAGAAGGAGGCGGGCAGCAGGGAGGAGGACAGGGAGATAGAGACTGAGTGTTTTGAATGCTCATTTTTAGGGTTGTCTTATAGCAGGGACTTACAAAGCTAGACCTTCAGAGCCTAACTGGTAACTAAAAGCAGGATGAACTTCGGCACCTTTTGCCTTCACTTTTGTTATCTGTCCACTTTATTACCTTGAAACTTTGGGTCAGATTCCTAGTTAGTCCTGCAGGTAGGCATATTAATCACTTGAGGACTTTCTCTCTAAACATTGGTAATACAAGGCTTATTTGCCCTACATTTACCTACCTTGTCTTATCTTTCTTTTTTTTTTTTTTTAGGTTTTTTGAGACAGGGTCTCGCTTTGTGGTTCAGGCTGGCCCTGAGCTCAGCCTCCAACTCACATCACAGCAATCCTCCTGCCTCTGCCTCCCGAGTGCTGGGATTACAGGTGTGAGCCACCACGCCCGGCACTGTGGTATGTGGTACTGGTTGCTGCTGGGCATGAGTCTCCACACCCAGTATGGTATGTGGTTACTGGGGATCGAACCCAGGTCCTTGCACTTGCAACACAGGTGCTGGAACCACTGAGCTAACTCCCTAGCCCTACCTTGTCTTATCTTTCTTCGAGACTGAAGACACCAGGATGAAAATAACTAAGGTATTTTCAAGATTTGCAGGAATATTCAATGACCATCTTTTACAGTGACCTCTTCCAGACCACCTAGAATGGTGCCTAGAAGTCTCCAGTCTATTTTAAACCTGTGGCTACCTTGGTTCCCAGGAAAAAACAAAATCTCACAGGCAGATCACCCCATGAGGAGATTATTCACTGCTAAGTGGGAGGCATAACCCCAGGATGGAAGTGAGGCTGCAGCTGTCATCTTATGGAACTGTATTAAGCCTTGAGACATGAGGTCTTCTCTGCAGCCACCTCACAGACCAGCCCTGTCATGAACGAGACCCTGACCTGACCAGAAGTGACCCAAGCCTCCACCCTTGTCTTTCGTTCCCATTTTCTATAACATCTCAAATTTCCCTACAGCCCTCTGACAGATC
This sequence comes from Petromus typicus, assembly GCA_004026965.1. Taxonomy (NCBI): domain Eukaryota; kingdom Metazoa; phylum Chordata; class Mammalia; order Rodentia; family Petromuridae; genus Petromus; species Petromus typicus. The sequence goes on from PVIR01019525.1 coordinate 29,399, forward strand.
TGGAAACTTTTTATCTGTCTTGCCCTGTGTGACTACACTGATTAAAGCTTTCTTCCTGCCTTTCATTGGTGTTTGTCACCTTGATTGGCATTTGGGATGATGGACTGAGCTTTGTCTGCTGGAACTCCTGAGGCAGTCTAACTTAAGATATTTTTACACAAAGCTTTGATTTCTATTTGCAAACACTTTTGTCTTTGTGTTCTTCCAGGTTCAGTTCTTCTTTTTGGTTTCCTGAACACTCCAGGCAGGGATGTGAAGCAGGGTTTGCCCTGCTAAGTGTTTCACGAGCCGGGGACTGACCCTGAGGATTCAATCAATCTCCTACTCGGGACAGCTTTTCTTTTTTTAAAAATAGGTACTTTCAAATAGTTTTTAAAGACTGCAACTTGGTTTTATTTATCAAGGATACTTCATGGTTGGTTAAGTCTTTGTAAATAAAAGTAGAAAGGAACACATACTTATCAGCAAGTACCTATTTTTACTTTCAAGCAAACAAACATTGATTGGCTTGTCTGCTATTAATGGCAACATTCTCAGGCAGTACAGACTGTACCACATCTAGAATACAGGAGATCTATCTTTGTAATCATAGACACGTGTGACTATAATTGTCCTGTGCATCCTTCAAGGACAGGTAACATGAGGTCACAAATGGTTGTTCTGGTGGTAAAAGTGTGATACTTATAATGGAAAACGTAACACTAATTAGAAAGCAATCAAATGACAAGGCAGTGGCTGCTGTCGGGAAAGATATATTTTAAAAAGTCAAAACATTGTTAGTCACTCTCTTACAGTGCAATTCTCTACTTCGGCTCCACCTTATTAATTTGCAAACCAACTTGTACCCCAAGAGAGGAAATGATTTTCACATAATATCCCAAAGCAGTTTCCTTTCACTGTGTAGTTGAGTTTTTTTAGAGTATCTTTCAAACACTTGAATATTTTGGTTGTAAGAAAATGGAAGTTTAATATTTCTAAGTTATAAATGATTTTGTTTAACCTGATCTAATGCTAGGATTAATGAAGATGGTCCTTATCTCTTTCTGGAAATGTTTTCAGTATTAGCTATAGTCATAAGATGTACAGGAAGATGAAAAGATAAAAATTCACTGGCTTCTTAAAATAGGAGATTTAGTTGAAAAATCATAAAAGGATTAGGAAATTAGGCATCAAAATGAATTTCTTTTTTTATTTTTAGTGGAAAAGAAAGAGCAAAAGGCACAATGCCAGGTTCTCACTCTGCTTTGTATTTTCCACCCTCTACTAAGTATTCCTTGTATTCACAGAAAACAGCTTTATTTACATCCAGAAAAGAAACCCAAGGTATTTATTTAAAAGGCAAATAGCAGGTTCAGGACTGCTGGACAATTTAACTGAAGAGTCTGAAGGAAGAAGAGAGAAAAATCTAATAGTGCCTTGTTTCAGATGGCAGATGAGAAAGATTTGGCTTGGGGGGAATCCGATGGCTTTGGCCAGGAATTATCCCTGCTATAAGCAATGGCCAGGTCAGAATTCATACTCCTACATATCCCTTTATCTGCAGCCTAAAGATCTGATAGCAATGCCTGAAGTCTAATAGGTTTGCTGAATAATCAGTCTCCCCAATATTTTTGGTGAGTTCAGAATTAAAGTTAAGTTATTGGACCAGTCTCAGGCATCTGACTGATTTCATGGCTCTTTGGCTAGAAGCAATTTGTCGCACACAGGCGCACACATGCAAATGCGCGTGCGCACACACACACACACACACACACACACACACACACACACACACACACACACCCACACACACGGAAATGTTCTACTGCACAATGGACATTCAATAGCACAGCAAACTTATGCTCTTGGGGACTCAGATGCCCAGAGCCACAGCAGAGAGCAGTCGCTCCACTCAGCGTTACATGCTACCATTCTTGTTTTGCTGCAAGTTTCCTTATAGAAATACTTTCTACCATTAAAGTTAACTTCTTAAGTCTCTTATAATTTTAGCACACAAATATTTCACTAAGGTTATTTTTTTTTCTTGCAATTACATTCCCAAGTGTTTTCCCTTTAGTTGATCATAATGGCCACAGTGAAGTAGGGAACAAGAATTGTAGGAGTCTGTGAACTGAGGAAATTGTATGGAAAAGAAGGTGGAAAAGGACAGGAGAGAATATTTGATAAAACTGCAAGTTCAGCCTAAAGCACATTGTGTCACCTGCAGTGGGCTTTCAATATATTCAATTATCTTTATTTTCAGAAGTAAAGCTTAGATTTTAAGAGAGTTTGAGAAACTTTAAAAGACTAGTTCTTAGGTAATTTAAACAATTTGATAATTAGAATCTAGAAACTCATTGAAAATGAGAGTAACATTTAGCAGGTGTGTTTCAAGGCTAAAAGATGATCATGAGTAATTCTTCTGATCTTGTGAAAGAGTTCAGTTAGAACTGTCATCCAACCATCCACC
>PVIR01019526.1:0-31677 GCA_004026965.1 Petromus typicus
AAAAATCAAACCAATAGTCAAAGAACCTAATGGTTATTTTCCATCTCTTAAAAAAGAATGTAAGTGCTCCAACCATATTGTTTAGGGCTCACCTCTCTAAATAAATTATTGTAAATCTAAAATATCTAATTTATGACTTAAACACCTTACAGGCTGTTAAGCAGGTCTTTGGTCTGATAGAAACATTTTTAAATCCAAGTCTCACCTTTTATTAACATGTAAACTAGGGTAAGACTAGGCAGTGTTACCAGAACAGAAACAAGCACTGTCATTGGTATGGCGTTAAGCCTCATAGATGTGTGAGTTTCTTTCCTCTTTTTGCTAGGACTATATAAACTGAATATTGAGTACAGTATCATGTTATATTTATTCATATTTATACTCTCCAGTCAGTTAGCAAGTTAACTGCTGAAACTTCTTTCCCTGGGGACCTTACTACTTTAATCAAAGCCACAAACAAGGTGATGGGTAGGAAGGCCATACCCCCCCAGAAAAAAGACAGTGGAACAGGAGGCCCCACTACTAGAAATAAAGTACTGGACCAGGAAGCCCTGAAATAAAATGGTAGGCCAGGAAGCCCCTCCCTAGAAAAAAATGCTGGACCAGTAAGCTCCACCCTAGAAATAAAATGGTGGGTCAGGAGGCCCCAGTCCTAGAAACAAAATAGTGGGCCAATTCCAAACCAAGAAAGCAAACAGACAGTCCAATTCCAGTCCAAGTAAGCAAAGAGACAATTGAATTCTAAACCAAACAAGCTTCCCTTATACACTTAGTTGAGTTATTGAAGGGAAAGAGCTGTGAAAATCTGACCAATCTTTTCCTTTTACCCAATTCAGAGTATGCATGTATTAAATATTTTCAAAAACCAAGAAAACATGAAGAAACAGAAACAGATATCTGTTTTTACCTCCTTTGTTTCCAGACCAGGCCAAACCAGATGCAGACTAATACAAGGATGAAATTTCACAAGTGTAAGTATTCTTACTCCCTTCTTGGGTTTAGGGAGCCTCTGATGGTGAGCAGATTTTGTTCCCAGTCCTCTGAACAGGCTCAGAGAAGACTCTCAGATTGTACCATCTCTTCAGGGGAAGGAGGAGAAATCCTGCTTTCTTCTCAAGGGCTTCAACTGCTGACCACGCGATCAGTGACATCTATTATCCCAGACAGATGAGCCCCATATCAAGAAGAGAAAATAAGTCAAACAAGTCCAGGAGAATGTGAGACATAATAAGCAGTTTTATAGGCAAAGTATTTATTGCCAGCTGAGACTAAGCTGGAATTCCTTCCAAAGCAGTTAAACACCCAGAAACCAAGTGGAGTCTCTTAGATAAACTAGAAAAGGCTGTGTGGTTATAGATATGAGGCACTTGGGTTGCATACACTGTGTTGAGGCATAGGAGCATGGCATTATGTAATTGGGTAAGAGGCTACAAATGAGGTGGAGAATACAGCATCGGGGTCTTATTACTTCTCAGTTCCAAGCAATACAGGTTAATTGGTCAGAAAGTTACATCAGTCTCAGCATATTTACATAGCCACATTTTCATACAACTCTTCTGCAGACAGACATTCCTGTGTTATCTAAAGAAGCTGGCCTATAAATAAAAAGAGGAGGAGGGCAGTGCCTGCCAGTTAACTGAAGAAGCTATTCCTCAGCTGTATTTTTTGCAACCCTTTTTAACCGCTCAAGTTTTTTGTGATCACACTGAGGTCAGGTCAGCATGATAGATTACTCTATGTAATTTTACTCTTTGCAAGATATGTTTCTATTTTTTCTTGCTTGAGTTTGTGTAGTACTGTAAGGTCAAGATCTTAACCATTTAACATATAGGGTCAGAAAATCAAGATTCTTTTAATTTCAATGATAGTCTCATTTCTCATTAAGTATGCTGAATATGAACCACAAAAATGTCCATTAGGCTGAAGAACAGCTTTTAGCAGAATCTTTCAGTCATCACTGGTGTTATGAAATGAAAAAGAGGGGACTGGGACAGCCTGGAGTCAGTGCTGCCCAGAATGACCCTTTCTGTTAGCTTAAAATGATCAGAGGTTTTAATCAATAACAGAATTATTAAGTTAAGTTTTAGAAATAGCACAATTGGTGTGTTCTTAGTTGCCACTTTTGAGAGAAGCATAAAAGCATTAAAGAAATATTTGTCAGGGAAGGGATTGACTTAACTAAGGCAGTTTGTCGGACTTTACTTTTAGGAGTTGACCGGCAAGCATTTGAGAAGTGGGGTGATTTTTAGAGGCTCTGCTGAAGTAGATTCCTTACCTAAGAGCACATCCTGTGATATTTTCCTACACTTCCCTGAAAGTGAAACCAATTAAACAACTAATATGAGTTACTTCATTTCCATAATCCTAAAAGTTCATGGACTGAGATATGTACATATTTAAGGAGAAGATGATTTTACATTTGAGGTATAGAATAATTAGGAGTTTTGGGGCTGGGGATTTAGCTGAGTAGTTCTGGTGTCTGCCCAGCAAATGCAAGGTCTTGAGTTTGATCCCCAGTACCACATATCACAGGGCTGGGCCTGGTGGCTTATGCCTATAATCATGGCACTCTGGAGGCAGAGGCAGCAGAGGCTGAGTTTGAGACTAGCCTGGGCTATGTGGTGAGTTCAGGGTCAGCCTGAACTACAAAGTGAGACTGTCTGAAAAAAAACAAACAAACAAACCTAAAACAAGAAAAGAGTCCTGAGGCCATTAGGCTTAAGAAGAATGAGGGTCTCAGCAGTAAATAATTGATACACACAGAATAATTTTCAGAGTTAAACTAAATATATAAAGATATGGGAAGGATTTAAGAATACAAATGGTTTTTCAAGGTGCTTAGATCAGTAAGGGTGAAGACAGTGCCTTTGCACATCTGGATCTGGGCTGTCAAGAGGAGCATGCTACCCATAATCTACAAAAGAAAAAGTGAATATATTGATTACCGGCAGTGTGGATAGAACCTTTGATATGAGTTGTGATCTCTGGTCAGAGTCATGTATTTTGCCAAGCCAAAGTAAACTGGCAGAGAAAGCAAGGTATTGAAGCTCAGTCTTGGTCTTTTCCTTTCTTGGTTTCCGGGCAGTAGCCCTTTAAGATTCCTATGGAAGTCAGACTGCCCAGGAGGCCATTTCCATGCTCCATATGTGCAGTGTGGTATGTGGTATGTGATAGTTTTGACACCCAGAGCAGATAATTTTTATGTCTCTCCTCCTTTAGATAGGACAATTTATTTTAAACATTAATCATGCAGGGCTTCTACACTGAACCACATCCTAAGCTCCTCTTTTTTATTTTGAGGTAGGGTCTTGATAAGTCACTCAGTTGCTGAGGTAGGACCCAAACTCACCACTTACTGCCTAAGCCTCCCAAATACCTGGGATTATTGTACTACTGCCCTCAGGTTATTTCAATGTTTTTACTTTTAAACATGAATTTAAAATTCCAGATAGTTTACAGAGTGGCATAATTGACAGAACTCATGTTTGGTTCTTGACAATCAGTTTTCTAAACTACAGTTTAAACAAAGAATATGTTATACTCTGGATACTGGAGACAGAAATTACTCCGACAGCAAACTCGAAAGGTTTTGAACCCTGGAGACTTATCCTGCAAAGGAAACACTGTCACTGAGGCTCTGTGTGTGTACACTAACTTTTTAACTGGAAGCTATCCAGAATACCTTCCATATAGAATTCAGTATATTAAAAAAAAAAGAGAGAGGAGAAGAAAGGACAGGAGAGAATATTTGAGCACTGTACATGTATTAAAACTACTAGATTTTAGAATTTTATAATGGCCATCAGAACTCATTTTTTTAAAACTGCTAGTAAAAAGTAGGTTGACTTTTGTTTGATTTCCTGTTATTTAAAAATTCTCCATGAACAACTCATATCTTCATTGTCTGTACCAGTATCCAGGGGTGCAGGAGCAGGGCAGAAAAGAGAATAAATGTAGAGGCTCAGTAGAAACTGACTCAGTTATCATATAATCAAAGACCACCTGGCCTTTACCTGCTTCTCATTAAAAGCATAATTTGTATTTATTCTGAGACAGGAAGAACGTTAAAAGCCATTTTTGCTAAAACAAAACAAAACAAAACAAAAACCTTAACTCTTTACTTGGGCCTACAGATGCCAAATAGATAACTAAAACCAGAACAGAAGTTGACCTTCTTTGGGTCAAATTTCTTCTCAGCTCTGCCTATAGGTATGTTAACCATTTAGGGAATATCTAAAAGTTGGAAAAACCAGGTTGACTAGCTCTGAATCCTATAATCTCATTCCCCTTCAAGACTGTAGACACCAGGACAAGGGATTGATAGGCACATTCAACCAAGCCCCGAAGTATTCAGCTATTGTCCTTGGCCTGTGATCACCTAGGTTCTAGGAAAAGCAAAGTTCTACCTGATTAACTCCATGAGCAGAGACAATCATTGTATGAGAATGATACCATCCCTCAAGCCATGAAATTTCCAGAGCTAGAAACCAGAGCTGAGATAATGATCAACCGGAACTCAGCCTAACAGCAAATTCTTAAAAGCTGTCCTCTGGCATTTTCAAGTGGGCCCGTCTCTTTCCCTTGATCAGAATGTGCTCCCTCCAGCTGCCCAACCTGGAGTACTTTCCTTGTTTTTTTAAACTGTCCTTTGTAAAAGGTGACCTGTGTTTGCCATGTGTCCATTTTTGTGCAAATTCCATGCTGTTTTTATTACTGTATATTTGTAGTATAAGTTGAAGTTAGGAATTGTGATATCTCCTGTTTTGTTCTTGTTCCCTGGGATTGCGTTTTCTATTCTCAAGTCTCTTTTTGTTCCATAGAAATTTTAGGGTTATTTTTTCCAGTCCTATAAAGAATGTTGCATGTATTTTGATTGGGATTGTGTTAAATCAGTTGTGGGAATATAGCCATTTTGAAAATACTGGTTCTGCCTATGCAGAAACATGAGATATCTTTCCATTTTATATCATTTTAAAAAGTTAAATTTATTGGGACATTTAGATATCTATAATTATTATATTCATCATTGGGAAATTTTACCAATATATTATATATCTTGATTCTTTTTTCTCCATTCCCCTATCCTCTTTTCAGCCTCTCTGCTTCTCCTTATTTGCAGAAGCTTTTTTTCCCCCCTTTTTCTTTCTTTTCTCATTTCATTTTTTTCCTTCTTTTCTTTTACCCTTGTCTCCTTAGTTTCCCTTGCTATATGAACATTGTCTTTCTGTTTTACAATTTCTATTATACATTTTGATCCTTGCTTACCTTTTAGCTTCTCAGACCAGAAAAACATACAGTATTCACACAAGTGTGTCTAATGTATTTCACTTAAGAGCAAAGACTCAAGGTGCATTAATTTAGCCATAAATGTCTCAATTTATCCATCTTTATGGCTAAATAGCATTGTATTGTATTAAAAACCACATCTTTGGGCCTAAGATTTAGCTCAGTGATTCTGGCACCTGCCTTGCAAGCACAAGGGCTGAGTTTTGATCCCTAGTAACTACATACAACAAAAACACTGGGTGTGATGACTCGTGCCCACCAGCAATCAGTACCACACATCTCAATGCTGGGCATGGTGGCTCATGCCTGTAATCCCAGCACTCAGGAGGCAGGGGCAGAAGGATTGCTGTGAGTTCCAGGCCTCTTGGGGTTACATAGTGAGTTTGGGGCCAGCCTGAATTACCAAGTGAGACCCTGTCTCAAAACAAACAAACAAATAAACAACAACAACAAAATAACACATCTTTATCTGTTGATTATTTAATGGACATTTAGGCTTTTTCCAAGTTTAGCTATTATAAACTGTACTCTATAGACATGGGTGTGCATATCACATGTGGTATAATGGTTTTAATTATTTTAAGAAAATACCAAGAAGAAATTGAAAGGAAATTCTAGTTTTAATTTCCCAAGGAATTTCCACACTGATTTTATAGTCATTGTACGAGTCTGCACTGCCACCAACACTGGAAAGGGTAACTTTTTCCCACAACCAGCTCAGCATTTATTGGTTGATGTCTTGATAAAAGGGTTCTTTCTGGAGTGGAATGGAATTTTACTTGGCATTGTTTTAATTTGCATCTCTAGAATGACCATTGATGTTGAATATTTTTTCTTATATTTATTTGCCATTTCTGCTTCTTCACTTGCAAAGTGTCTGTTCATTTGAGATGCCCAGTTTGGGATTGGATCTTTAGGTTTCAGAGAAGAGTCTGATTTTTTTTTTTTTTTGAGTTCTTTATATTTTTTAGATATCAGTCCTTTGTCGCAGGAACAGCTGGCAAAATTTTCCTCCACTCTGGGGGTTATCTTTTCTCTCTGTTGGTGATTTCTTTTGCTGTGCAAAAATTGTTAAGCTGATTCCTAAATATTTCATTTTATTGGATGCTATTGTGAAAGGTGTTGTTTCCCTAATTTCTCTCTCAGTGAGTTTATTATCTGTGTACAAGAAAGTTATTGATTTCTAAGTGTTGACTTTGTATGCAGTTATGCTACCGAATTTGGTTATTAAAACAAGAAATCTTTTGGTGGCATTTTGGGGGTCTTCTATGTAGAGTATCATGTCATCTGCAAATAATAATAATTTAACTTCTTCATTTCTTTCTTTACTTCTTTCTCTTGTCTGATTTATCTGGTCACTTTACAGAACTATATTGAATAAGAGTGATGATAGTAAACATTTTTGTTTTGTCACTAGTTTTAGAGTGAAAGCTTCCAATTTTTGTCCATTTAGTATGATATTGGTTGTTGATTTGTGATAGATGGCTTTTATCAGATTGAGATAATTTTGGTAGGCTTTTTACCATGAATGAGTGGCGGACATTGTCCAGTGCTTTTTCTGCATATTTGGAGATGATCACATGGATTTTTGTCCCTGGCTCTGTTGATGTGGCATATTACATTTTGCTTTTCATGTCATATTCCGTCTCTCCATACCTGGGATAAATTCTGCTTGGTCATGGTATATAATCTTCTAGATGGTTTGCTGCATTCTGTTTGCCAGTGTCTTATTGAGGATTTTTGCATCTGTGTTTATTAGGGAGACTGGCCTATAGTTCTGTTCTTTGTTTGGATTCGTCTCTGATTTTTGTATCTGGGTAATATTTGTTTTCAGGAATGAATTTGGGAGTATTGTGTTCCTTTCAATTTCATTAAAGCATTTGAGAAGTAGCGGCATCAAATCTTCTCTAAATTTTTTATAGAATTCAACAGTGAATCTAGCATAGCCTGGGCTTTTCCTTTTTGGTAGGTTTTTGTTGTTGTTGTTGTTTATTTATTTATTTATTTTTTAGTTTTTTGAGACAAGGTCTCTTTCACTTTGTAATTCAGGTTGGCCCTGAACTCACTATGCAGTTCTGGCCAGCCTTGAACTCGTGGCAATTCTCCTGCTTCTTCCTCCCAAGTGCTGAGATTATGGGCATGAGCCACCATGCCTCGCTGGTGGTAGGTTTTTAATTAAATCTTTAATTTCATTTAATGATATTGGTTTATTTAGAATTTCTGTGTCTTACTAATTCAGCTTTGATAATTCATATGTGTCCAGGACTGTCCTCTTCTTATTAGAATACAAGTTCTCAAACTAGTTATTGGTCATTTGGATTTCTGTAAAATCTGTTGTGATTTCATCCTTTTCATTCCTGATTACACGGATTTAAGTTCTTCTGTTTTTTAAAAATGAGATTGGCTAAGAGTTTGTCAGTTTTATTTAATCTTTCGAAAAGTTTGTCAATTTTATTTTGTCTTTCAAAAATCAACTCTTCAATTCATTGATTCTTTCTTGGTCTCCATTGCACTAATTTCTACTCTGATCTTTATAATTTCTTCCTTCATGTGTGCTTTCTTCCTGACTTCATCTTCTTTTTCTAGAAGATTGATTTTCTACCATCAGTTGTTTGAGCTCACTCTGTTTTTCTTATGTAGAAACTCACCACTATAAGTTTCCGATAGGACTGCTTTCATTGTATCCCATAAATCCAGTATGTTGAATTGTCATTATCGTTTAATTGTAGAAACTGTCTAATTCCTTATTTAATTTCATCCATCATCCACTGGTTGCTCAGAAGGGTGCTATTTAATTTCCATGCTTTTATGAAGTTCTCGTGGCTTCTTTTGCAATTGATTTCCAATCTTCTGATAGTATACATAGAATAATTTCAATTCCTTTTCATTTACTTAAGCATATTCTGTGAGCCAATACATGGGCTGTTTTGGAGAACATTCCCTGGACAGCTGAGAGGAATATGTACTCTGATGTTGTGAGGTGGAATACTTTGTAGACATCTATTTAGTCCTTTTGTTCAAAAGTTTGGTTCAGTTCTAATATTCTGTTGTTGATTTTTTTGTCTAGTTGGTCTGTCTTTTTGTGACAGTGGAGTCTGGAGGTCCCCCATTATAATTGTATTAGGGCTTATTTTATTTTTTCATGTTCATTAATATTTGTTTTATATAATTGGATGCCCTGGTATTTGGTGCATATAAAATTAGGATTGTTATCTCTTCTTTTTGGATTGTTCCCCTACATACAAGGTTGTGTGTGACCTTCTTTGTCTTTCTTGGTCAGTGTTGAAAATCTTGAAATCTACTTTGTCTGAAAATAGAATAGCTTCTCTTGATTTTTTTATGGGTTCTGGTCATGTGCAGTATTGTTTTCCTTTCTTTGACTTTCAGTCTATGAATTTTTTTGAATTAATATGCGTTTTGTTGCAGCATATTGTTGGATCTTGCTTCTTGATTTATCCTGCCCAATCCGTTTCTTCTGACTGCTGAGTTGAGACCATTAACATTGATGGTTATAACTGATGTGTATTTACTTAAGTTTATCATGTTATTTCCCTGTTGTTCTTTTTTCCCTTCTCGTTTAAATGCTTCCTTGCTTGCAAGGTATGCTTGCATGACTCTGGTTGGAGTCATGGAGGTGTGGTCCTTCTATCTCTTTCTAGAATGTTTTAAAGAACATTATGGAAAGGAGGTTTGATAGTCATGAATTTCTTCAGTATTCTTTGTTTTTGATATATTTTATTTCTCTACCAATTTTAAAAGACAGTTTTGCAGAGTACATCAGGATTAGAAGTTATTTTCTTTCAGATCTTGAAATATTTCACTCCAGTTTCTTCTTTACTTCGAGGTTTGTGTTGAGAATTGTGCTGTGATTCTGATAATCTCTTTTATAATTTGTTTGTTTTCTCTGACAAACGTTCAACTCTGATAGCTTGTAATCTGTTTTCATTTCCTGATGTCCTCTTCAATCTCCTTTTTCAGAGTACTGTAATTTTTATTGTAGAGATCTTTCATTTCCTTGGTTAGATACTTTCTCAGTATTTAATTTTTCTTGCTGTTGTTGTGAATAGTATAGTTTTCCTAATTCCTTTGTCAGTGAGTTCATTATTAGTGTATAGGAATGCTATTAATTTTTATGTGTTGTTTTTGTATTCTGCTACATAGCTGAAATTGGTTATTAGTTTTCAGATTCCTATAGTGAGATTTTGGGGTCTTTTATGTAGAGGATCATGTCATGTGCAAATAATGATATTCTTTCTTTTCTATATGTGTTCCTTTTATTTATTTCTGTTGCCTTATTACCTTGGATAATGTTTTAAGTACATTGTAGAACAGAAGCAGTGATAATGTTCATCTTTGTCTTATTCCAATTTTAGTGGGAGATCTTTCAGTTTTTCCTCATTTACTCTGATGTTGGTGATTAGTTTGTCTTAAGTGGATTTTATCAGATTTAAGTAAGGTCCTTCTATACTTTTTTTTTTTGAGACAGGGTCTCCCATTTGTAGTTCAGGCTGGCCCTGAGCTCACCATGTAGCACAGGCAAGAACCAACCCACAGCAGTCCTCCTACCTCTGCCCTCCATGTGCTGAAATTACAGGTGTGTGCCACCATACCTGGCATTGTGGTGTGTGGTTACCAGGGATTGAACTCCGGACTTTGTGCTTGCAAGGCAGATGCCAGAACAACTGAGCCAAATCCTCGGCCCCCTTCTATACATATTTTCTTTACACATCTTTTTTTAAATCATAAAAGTGTGGTGAATTTTTTCAAAACCTTTTATTCCATCTATTGAGTTAATCATGTAGTTTTTGTCCTGCTTCTCTTTATGTGTGTACTGTATTTATTTATTTGTGTATATTCAGTCGCCTTTGTGACACTGGGATGAAGCTTATTTGGTCATGATGTTTAATCCTTGTGATGATTTATTGTGTATTATTTGGCAATATCTTATTGAGGATTTTACATCTATGTTCATTAAGAAAATTGGCCTGTAGATTTCTTTTTCAATTGGGTCTTTTTTCTTTTGGGATCAGATGATGCTCGCTTCCAGAAATGAGTTTGGAAGGCTTATAATGAATCCATCAAATTCTGGGCTTTTCTTAGTTGGAAAGATGTTTTTTATTACTTCCCTAGGATTTTTGCTTATTACTGGATTATTTATAATTTTTTTTTTTTTTTGAGACAGAGTCTTGCTCTGTGGTTCAGGCTAGCCCTGAGCTCAGCCTCAAACTCACATCACAGCAATCCTCCTGCCTGTGCCTCCCAAGTGCTGGGATTACAGGTGTGAGCCACTACGTCTGGCACTGTGGCATGTGGTTCTGATTGCTGGTGGGCATGAGTCATCATGCCTGGTATTGTTGTATGTGGTTACTGGGGATAGAACCCAGGACCTTATGCTTGCAAGGCAGGTGCCAGAACCACTGAGCTAAATCACTAGCCCTCACTCTGTTTTTCTAATGTGAACATTGTTTGCAATTAGATTTCCTGTTAGTGCTGATTTCATTGGGTGCAGTAGGTTTGAGTGTATTGTAATAGCATTGTTATTTGATTGCAAAAATTGTTTAATTTCTTCCATCATTTATTCTATGATTCACTGGGTGTTTAGGAGTGTGTTATTAAGTCTCAAGGTGTTTATAAATTTTCTGTGGTTTCTTCTATGATCAATTTCTAGTTTGAATGCACAATGATCTGATAGGAAGCATGGGATGATTTCAATACTTTTGTATTTTTTTAAAGCAGGCTTTGTGAACTAGAATGTGGTCTATTTTGGAGAAAGTTCTATGTGCTGCCAAGAAAAATGTGTGTTCTGTTCTACAGAACACTCTGTAGCTATGTGTTAAATCCATTTGTTCCAAGGCATCATTCATCTCTGATATTTCTTTACTGACTTTTTGTTTAGTTGATTTGTCTCTTTGTGAAAGTTGGGCATTGAAGTCACCCACTATGATTGTGTTGGTGTTTATTTGATGGGTTATATCCAGCAGTGTTTTATGATGATAAATGCTCCAGTATTTGGTGCATATATATTTTTTCAAGTGTTATCTCTTCCTATCATCACTAGTATATAGTGATCTTTGTCTCTTCTATCAGTTTTCTCTTTGAGTTTACTTTGTCAGAGTAAAATTGCTATTACTGCTTATTGTTTTGGCTCTGGTGCATCTAATATTATTTCCCATCCTTTGAGTTTTAATCTGTGAATCTCTCTGGGTTAGATGACTTTCATTTTTGATCCAGCCTGCAAATTTATGTCTTTCAATTGGGAACTGAATCCATTAACATCGAGGAATATTGCTGAAAGGAGTTGATGTATTCTTAACCTTGCATTCTTTTTCTCTTCATGAGTACGTTATTTTTCCTTTTTAAAAGTTTATCTATTTGCTTTGCTTGATGGGCTCATCCCATCAAGATTTTTGGCTTTACTAGCTTCATCATTTCTGTCGGAGGCAGTGTGGTGAAACTATGCCACATGTATTGCAACAGGCTGTTTGTATCATTGAAAGTTCTGAAAAGTTTGCCATCACTAATCTAGAGTATTCTTCGGTATTTTTCTGGAATGTTGGTTTGTTGTTTATATATCTTTTAAGTTGTTCTTTCTCATGGAATGGTCTTATTTCTTCATCTATTTTGAAAGAATGTTTTGCTAAATATGTTAATCTTGGTTGGGTATTATTGTTTGCCCTTAGGGCTTGAAATACTTCACTCTTACCTTTACATATTCTTTTCAGCTTGTCTGTGGCAGCCTTTATGATTCTATTTTTTGGATTGTTTTGAGTATCTGGAATGTTGACTAAAATGTGTATTGCAGTACTTCTTTTTTCATTATGACTAGTATTTTGTAGCCTCACTTAACTGTATTTTGTACTTTTTCCTCATACTTGGGAAAATTTCTATAAAACAGATTTCTTATTCCACATGTGCTGTCTTCTAGTTTCTCTCTAACTGCAATTAGCCTTAGGCTGCTTTTCTTAGTTTCATCTAGTAAATGTTGGATGCGTTTCTTTTGTTCACTTAGCATTTTTAAAACTTCTGTAAGTAATTCATCATAAATTTACCATTTGTTCTTGATTTCAAAAGCCTGGTCTTCACATAGGTCTTTTTTGTAATTTATGAACTCTATGTTAGTTTTTGTATTTCTGTCTGATACTGTTTTGTAGAATATAATCATTGATAAATTTGTTATTCATGTTTCAAACTATTTTGGTTAGCTCTTTCAATTTTTTATTTGTTTCTTCCATATCAACATTGATCATTTTGTGTAATTTTATGAATTGGGCCATTACTCTTTACACTCATCAATTTTCCTTACTTCATCTTTGATTAAGTTGTAAAGCTTTGCTACCTGGTTTGTTCTTTCTTCTCCATAGGTGCCCCCTAAAAGTGCTTTGAGGGTGTTGAGAAATCTTAGAGGCCTTTCTTGCCTTGTTTGCCACTGTTCCTGCGTATATATATTTTATATATGCATATATGTGCATATGATTTCTCCACACACACATATATGCATAAGGCTGAGTTCAAGTAGAATGAGGAGAGATTGTAGTTAATGTGAAGACTTTTTTAGCTAGAGTTTTCCCTATAGAAGTATGTTCACGACTTTACTTGGCCAAAGATAATGTTTGCCCATTATGCTATTTAATTTGGGAAGTTTGACTCTGTCACTCACTGTGTTGTGAGGAATTATTATTGGTTATAATAGCATTGATAGATCACATATATACGTTAAACCTTGGGCTTGCACTTTCACTCCTTATCAGTAACCTTACAACCTGTACTATTTATTATTAGCAATTAGTCTACAATGTGGAAGCATAAGGGAAGGGAAGACATGGAAAGGTGAATGAAAGAAGAGTATAAGTTAGTAGGAAGAGAGGTGGATAGGAGGAATAATAATAGATTAAAATGGATCATGGGTCAGATTCTGTTGGAGGTTTTTAATATTGGAATGAAAGATTGATATTGAGAGTTCTAAGAAAACATTTGTGGGGGCAGGGCCAGATGTAGGAGGAGGTTTATGATTAAGAAAATCATAACAGGCCAAGTTGAAGTAAAACATTTGATGTTTATGATCAGTTTATGATTAAGAAAAGCCATGAGATTGTTGGAACCTATTGTTTTATTTGAGTACCTCTAAGATGGAGAAAAGGCCAGGGAAGATAAAGGACTTGGTAAAATAAGGAAGAGCAAAAAGAATAGGACAGAAAGTTAATGTGAAAGAAGATGGAAATGTCTGAGACAGAGCAGAATATAGAGAAAAAAAAAACAAATGTTAAAGAATGAATTTAAAATGTGGGACAAACAAGTACAAAAATAACAAAATAGTGTTGCTATAGATACTAGAATTGAAGAAAAGGAATAAGGAAATAAGAGAGAGAGAACATAAGTTTAAACTAAAAGCAAGGAGGGAAAAGCTAAAAAGAAACACAAGTACAACAAAAAAACTCTAGTGGGAATCTGGTCCAGAACTCCTATAAGAGGATGTACATCAGTTTCTTCATGACCACTATGCTATAAAGACTGTGTCCACGCTGTACCCTGTGTCTGCAGGCAGCTACACATGGACTCTGCAGGCAGGTAGGCACATGTGCCACATAGAGGAGGAAACTGTGGGTTTGCTTATCCTCCTTGTTGCCTGAATCTGGGGTCGGTAGACTTCCCTTGCCTGCAGGGAGTCTGGGGAGAGCACTCCAGCAGTGTAGCTTCCTGAAGTGTTTGGGGTGCAGGGATGGAGTAGAGGAAGCAGTGTGTACAGATCAGTCCCTTGGGTTACTTTGATGGGCTCCTGCTGGCTGTCTGGGGTGGTGTGGATCCACTGTGGCAGTGCAGCTTCCCTTCTGCAACTACCCAGATGTTTCTCTCCATTTATCTTCTTTCCTATTCATTTTCTGTATGAAGGGATAAGCTCCTCCACTTCAAAACACCTTCCTTTGCAGTGAATCCTCTCTGAGCATGTCTGATGTGACTCCTATAGTCAGCCATGTTGGATCTCTTTTATTTTCTAATTAACACTTCCTTGTGAGTGGTGTCTCAGTTTTACTTACTTTTTGTACTGAGAATTGAACTCAGGACCCTGTGCTATGGAGCGGGTGCCAGTATCACTGAGCTAAATCCCTGGCCTTCATTTTTCTGTTTTAATTTCCATTTTTACTAAGAGCAATAACTCATGCCCAAGCAGTTAAGTTATGAAGAGAACTTTCTAGCTTCTTTCTTGTTTTTCAAGCCTGTTAGTCCTGGATGTTTACAGATTTTGTAGCGTGCACATGCTGGAGTTGAATGCTTGAGCAGGGATGATGATAGTAAAGGGAAGGGGGCTTACATTTGTACATAACAAGTGAAAACCTTAGAAGTCCTTTCATTTTTGCAACAAGGCTGCTTCCTAGAGCTTGTGGCATATCTACATTGAGATCATTTTGTACCATCCTTTATTTATATTCTCCTTCCAGGAGTGCCTCTGCCTCTCCTTTAGTGTGCCTTCCTTCAGCGTGCCTTTCTGTTTCTCCTGCTTCCACTTGTCACAAGGACTTGTTGCTTCCTTTCACCCACTTCCTTTCTTCTCCCTGCCCCCTCCTTCTTGGCTGTCTCTTTTTTCTTTTTTCTTCACTAGACCAGACATGAATTTGTTCTGGGAACTCTCAGTCATCTATGGAAGGAGTTGTTAAATGGCTTCATGTCAGATGTTCAGTTGCTTGGTAACTCAAAGAACCTCCTGCCAAGTTTATGTTCAGAGAATTAGACAAATCATTCAAACTAAACAAACCTCCATCTCACTGTTTGTTCTAAAGCCAGGGCAGCAACAGCACTGTAGCTCAACTATGTCTCTGGAGATCCCTTCCCCCTCCCATTGGCACAGAGAAGTGAAAGTGACGGTAGGGACCAAATGTACTTGATCGTGCCTGAAGAGGCACTAGGGGAGGCTGACCTGACGGTGGAGCTGACATGTTTGCAGGGCTCCTAGAACAGAAAATCAGTACAGGCTAGCGAGGTGGTTTGACAGTCTCTGCTTCTGTGATTCTTCCTTTGTTCCCCTTTTCTGATCTCTTTGTTATCTGAGTTTTTAGCAGAGTTGTGGAAGCCAACATTTTAGAACTCTAATGATAACAGGTCTGAGAGCAGTGACACTGAGCTCATAGCACATTCTAAACTCCACAAAAACAACAAAACAGAAAAAAAGTAAGATCATTAAAGATTCTGGTTTGGGAGCTATCATCACAGAGGAAACAGTAAACAGGCCAAGTTGAAGTAAAACATTTGATGTTAATACTGATTAAGAGATAAGGTGCCAGAAATATCTAAGACTCGGCAGATGTATTCTATATCCCGTGTCTGGTGAATGGTGTACAGAAAACATCAGGAGATTAAACTCTGGGGAGGGGTGTGTGTGTGCCAGAAACCTCTTAATAGTTGCAAAAAAGTATTGGCCTTGTAACTGTCTAAGACTAAAGATGCATCATAGCATGAGTAAAAATTACTGTTTGGCATCCTGTGATTAGGGTTGCGGAGTGGGTGGCTAAATAGGACCTTCTCCAAGACGGGCTGGCTGGGCGCCAGAATTATGCAAATAGATCTAAAAAAGATCAAAAGTCTATTGAGGGGGTTTAACAAAAATTGTAATGAGTCTTCATATGTTCCATTATCTTATAAAAGTATCATTATATTATTTACTAACTAATCTTTGAAATAAGGACTAAGGACTTTAAAATGATTAAAAGAAAGGAATAGGTCTTAGAGTAACAATAAAATTTTTTGATATCCAAGCTTTCAGTTTCAGAGTAAAAGGATAATTTTTGGTCATGATTTTAACTATTAGAAATTCACTTAATTTTCACTGAATAGATAAAAAGCCTTTAAATTTAAGGTTGGGAATTAGGGTGTTTGCAATAGAGTCTATCTAAGAAAACAAATATATTGAATATGATTTGACTTTTGCTTGTCATTATTATCAGTGACATTAATTCTGCTTTGCTGTGATATGACAGTATCTCCAAATAGACATGTAGGGGAGGAAGAGATCATTGTGCCTTGCTCTCCTGATCTTGGGATAGGAGATCTCTTTCCTATCCACACTGGGTGATGGATATTGGTGAAGGGTGGAATCTGTCATATTCATGGGTGTGATGATGCTTGTGAAAGGCTGCAGGTATGAGATTATTAATTAGTATAACCTATCAAGATTAGTTCATAAACCCAGTCTTACATAAAGATGTCCTTCCCTTTTGAAAATGCAACTACTCAATGAGAGAAATGTGTTTGAAGAGACTTAGCTGCAGAAAGGAAGGCTTTCTGGTGACAATGACATTTTGTCAAATGTCTCAGGAAGTTCATTCTGCTTCCTTGCTTCATGATGTTACCAAGGTGTGGGGGTATCTTGGAAGCTATGAAACTATATGCATGAAAACAGCCCAGAGTGCCATTGAGCCTTGTGGAGGCATAAAGTAATTTACTGAGATAGAAATAGATTAAAGGAAAGCTTAATAGATACATTGTACCGTAGTGGATAATATATATGAGAAGTCTGCTGTGCTCAGTGTGGATAATGCTGTTTTTAAAAGGAGCTGATAGAGAAAGTGGCTTGCTTTGGAATCCAGGGCCTGAAAGGAGGGAGTGGGGGTGGCTTACTTTGGGTAAGTGGTCAGTGGCACACAGGCATTTACCTATCCTGATTATGCATATCCTGATTTGCATATCATGATTTTAAAATCACCTTATAATCATGCTGTCTGTGTAAGATATTGGTAGGGTCATTCCCAGTGAGTCAGAGTTTTTTTTTTAAGATGACCACTAGGCCCAAAATGGATGTACCCGTGTCCTATATTTTAATTTTACTACATTTCCCTTATGACAGATCAGTATAGTCAGATCTTTAATATTCAAAGGGAGAGCTCATCTTTAGTCATTGCTTTGCACTGAACATGGACAGAAACAGGCCCTGATTGAGTTTGTTGGTTCATCAGGGGACAGTGGAACCAGGTTGGAAGTAAAAACTTTGGGCAACCTTTTCTGAAGAAATATGGTGTAGGGAAAGCATCAAGCAGGAAGGATTGGAGTCCATGGTGAATCATCATCTGTGACTTGAAGGGTGGTAACCTGTAACAAAACACATAATCATGTTAAATAAGGGTGGACCATGAGAGAAAGAGTGATAAGAAATATAAAAGGTGAGTAATTTAGGAAACGTGTGGTGTTTAGACTGTTAGGGAAATATAAACCTAGGCCTGAAAAATTGTATCATTATAAATGATTTTGTTTTGGTGGGAGGGAACAGTATGTTAAGGTGTTTTTAAGTTCTGTATTTTAGAAGACTTATATGTACATCTAAGGAACATAAATATGTTTAACATATGAAGAAGGCAGAGATAATCACCATTATAGCAATGTATGTATCAACTTAGCTTTTAAATTTTGAGGCAAAAATTGAATTGTATAAATAAGTATAATAAAGTCACGTGACTTTTGTATTTACTAGATTTATAGATTTTAATAGCATTGTCCAAAAAATTTAAAAATAACCTGTATCTTAGAAAAGGGTACTTATGACCACAAATAGACTTAGTACCTGATGTACAAGTGTATTTCATTTATACAATAATAAAAATGCTTATTTAGTTTAAGGCAGTAGGTTAGACTAGATTTTAAATGGCAAGATGATACAAATGGCAGAGTTTCTTCCATATGAATAGTTAAAAGTTTTACTGACAAGTCTGTATATTTAAGGTCCAGATGGAATGCATATGTGAAAAAGCATGCCCTTCCTGGGTGCTTTGCATGTGTCAAACTGATGCCATTATAATTTAAAAACTGTGCATTTGCACACCATATTTGTTCTCAGTTTTATGCATATATCTAGTCCCAAGTTTATACAGAGTCATTAAACTGTAATAACTGAAAATAATAGTTGTTTATTTAACCAAGATTATATAAACTGATCATTTAAAGACTTTACAACAAGCCACAGCCTGAACAAATCCTGATTCCATCAATACCCAATGTTATCTATTTTCAGTGTTACCCAATGTCATCTATTTTCTGCTGTTAGGCTTTTGATCAAAATAGATGACATTATCTTGTTAAAATATAAATCTTTGTTTCTTAGTCCAGTTTTTGTAAATTTAACTAAGAATATATCAATGTTACATGAAAATTTTATTCTCTTAAACAGAATTTGATTTCATATTAATGTTATAGAGTTTAAGCTTTAGAAAAATTTTAAAATAATTTTTGAAATTATGATTGGCTTTGTCACACATATAAAGAAAGTTCTCATGAGCTTTATCTTGTTCAGGCTTTCTCTAACTTCATTCAGACTTTTTGATTTTTGTTTTCATCTTTCTTTTTCCATTGTAGTATAACAAAATCTCACCACACAAAATCCTCTCTTCCCTAACATATTTGTCTTTTTACTCTTACCAAAAAATATGTCCATCCCTATAACTTTAAAAAATATTTCTCTCTTACTTACTGGTTTCTTCCTGTCTTCTTTCCTTTTTTAAAAAAATTTACCTTTGAAACAATCTTTACAAATTTTTGAATGTGAGCAAATTACTCTTTTCCTTAAATTAAAATATTACTTTTTTTGTAATACACATTATAATTACACATTATAATCTTAACTCTTAGTAACCACATAAGTACTTTACCAAGCTATCAGTCCTCAAAATTCTCAGATGAAGTTGGAAGGATGGTAATTAAAGAAACCTAGCCTGGATAGTCTGTATGATAGGTGAGACATAGACAGGGCACACGCACCCAAATAATGCTTACATATCTCCTGACCATCTTGTAGAAAGGAAGGAAGTTCTCTGAAGGAGAAGTAATATATTTTACTATTTATTGTAAGTTCTTGAGTGAGTATGTGAAGCTGAAAAAGATTTAGGGGTAGAAGGAGAGTTGTGGAGGGCTGATTTTCCAGTGAAAGTCAAGTTCAGAGCTGAGTCCGGTCTGAGAAAAGACAAAAGGATCAGCAAGGACATGAGTTTCTGTAGTAGAAGGTGAGACTTTAGAAGGGTACATGCAGCTACCCTCCTACAGCTGGGGATCCTGCGAAAACGCCACAAAGAGTGGCACTACAAAGATAAGCAGTTACTCAGGGCTCATGTTCGATTTTACCTCCAAGAGTCCAGAGGCACTGCCTGTTTCCTGTAACCCCTCAACGTGAGAGTCTCAGGTAAAAACAACCTCAGACTGAAGTTTCAGTGGCTCTTTATTGATAGAGCTAGGAATAAAGGACAAAAGAATGGTGTCCGTGCAGGAATTCACGTAGAAGACAGGAGAAAGATTGGGTAAGGACAGGATGGTCTGCTACATGACTGACCTAAGGGCCAATCTAAGTGATAAGTCAGTATGGGAAGGACCAGAGCCAGAGGATAGATTCCGTAAGGAAGTGGGTTTTGATCCTACATGGATTTGTGGCCCTATCGGCTTATAATCTAACCACACATTCTGGTGGCCTCCAAAGTCCCCTATCTCTGTGCATTCATCTCATACATACCTCAGGCAATGCTGCCACAATAAAGGTCTGAATGGAGGGACTTTAGAATCCTTTCCACAACTGCAGCAGAAAATATTCAGTTGTAGGTTGTATTATATTTTAGGGTGCTATTGGATGGCTAGATTCTTTGGTCTAGTAGCTTAGGCTGAGGCAGAAGGTGAGGTATCGTCTTTTGAGTCTGAGGATCAAATTTTGATCAGTTTTTGAGAATATATCCCAGGGTTAGTCAGAGGAAATAGAGGGCATGCAAGCCATCCTGAGTCCTGGTTGGGTATACCATCTACCTGGCAAGGATCTTTAAAGGGAGACAGACCTCCTATGTTGTCTGCACAGGACTTGGCGTGTGCTCTAGTCTGGGACATCCCACTCAGACTAAAGGGTCTCCCAGGACTGCAGCCGGTAGCTCTAGAATGAAATCTGTCCAGCTAGTCAGCCTGGGCTTAGGAGAGAAGACCCTCTTCCCTGGATGAACACTCAACTGCATGCTGGTATCTGATGATCTCTTGAATCTGAAAGTCTAGTGGGGAATTAAGCAGTTGTGGAGTATGACAGAAGGGAAAGAGGGAAGCAGAAGAAGCTCCCTGTATGGGATCCCAGAATGCCATATGAGACAGCATTATAGAGGCTGGTAATACAGGTGGTAAAATAATTTACCAAGACTCGAGATTGGAGATTTAGCTCAGTGGTTCCGGTGTCTGCCTGGCAAGCACAAGGTCCTGAGTTCGATCCCTGGTACTGCATACCACAATGCTGGAAGTGGTGGCTCATGCCTGTAATGCCAGCACTCGGGAGGCAAAGGTAGGAGGATTGCATGATGTGAGTTTGAGGCTGAGCTCTGGGCTACATAGTAAGCTCAGGGCCCATCTGAAGTACAGAGCAAGACTCTGTCTCAAAATAAAAACAAAAACAAAAGACTAAGAATTTACCAAGACAGAAGCAAAGTTAAAAGACAGTTTAATAGGTAAGGCAGTGGGCAAGATGCAAGGGAGATCTATGTCCCAAAATGGCATGATGCTGTTTTTAAAAGGGGCTAGAAGAAGGAAGTGGCTCTCTTCGGCAACACAGGATAGGACAAAGTGGTTTGCTTTGTGTAAGCATGGCCGAGAGCTGCATCTGCCCATGTTCTGATAGGAGATCACTGGGATGATCCTCCTGGAGCATGCTGTTTATATGAAGATGTTGGTAGGCATGAGTCAGGGTTGTTTTTGAAGATGGTTGCTTGACCCAAGATGGCTTGTTTTGCTGTTTACTGGACTTTACCACTCTGGAACTGTAACTAAGGAATTACAGAGAAAGCCATTTTGTTTCATTTAAAAATTAGATTGAAGGGTAAAGGTTATGAAAATTAGATTTGGGCACATTTCTAGGTAACTCTCAAAAGAGCTGAATAATTTGCTGTTGCTGCTTCCCACCCCGCTCTCCATCTCTTTCATCTCCTCCTCTTGTTCCCCTTCCTCGTTCCCTTCTCTTTCTCACCTTTCTTTTCCCTCTTTTCCTCCTCCTGTCTCTCCTCCTCCTTCTCTGTCTTCTCTTCCTTCTCTGTCCCTCCTCCTGTTCCTTAAAAAAACAAAACAAAACAAAACAAAACAGCAACAAGACGGTGCTGAATCCTTGACTCAGTGATTCTTTCCTTGAGTGGAGGTTAACAGATGGCTTTTGAGTTAGCATTCCACTCTGAAACTGAATTATTCTCCTAAAATATATTCTCCCACTCTTATATGCAACATGTACTTCATATATTGATACAGCTTAATAATGAAGTTTTTCTTCCTCTAATTTGAAATTAATGTTAAAACTAGAACACATTTTGAAAGATAATAAAATTTACCATTTTCAAACTGATCTTAGATACTCATCTGTTTAAGATCAGGACCTCAAAGATATTCCAAGAGGGTCCACTTGGCTAACTTACTTTTCTTGTGTGATTTTTACTTATTAAGATGATAAATATTTCCTGAATGAAAAGGAGCTAGCTATTTGAAAATGTGCAGTCAAGTTAAACCTCAACCAATTCCTCACAGATAGATCATATTAACTTTTTAAAATTTTTAATTATTTAAGCATACTTTTAGGCATAGGCAGTATTCTTTAGGAATTTTTTTAAATTCAGATTTTATGAAGAATAAAATAGCCATAGTTGAGAAGAACTAAATCATAGTATGTTTTCTAAATTTTTAATTAATTCAAGCATAGATTACAAGAATATCTATATTCATCCACGTACAATTTCTGTTTGTAGCATTTCATGGCCAAGAAGCCAGTTTGAAATTCTGAGCCTGTCAGCTGCGAGTCTGAACACAAAGCAGGAGCTGTCAACCAGGAGCATTTTTGTCCCCCATGGAGCTTTTGGTCTGACTGCCAAGCCTGGAAAGATAGTGCATACCACTTGGCATCTAGTGGGCAGAGAGTTAGAGGCTGCTGCATGTTCCACAATTCACAGGATGGCTCCCTATAACAAAGAATTAATCTCACACAAAGTGTCAGGCGCACCAAGGTGGAGAAATACTGCATATTCATTAATGAAATATGTTTCTCCATTAGTATTTTTGGGTCTTTTGTTTTAGATCTGAGAAGATTCCAGCATTCTGAGTGGAGGGTGAAGGCCAGGCTGACAGCATTCTAGGAATTAACATGAGAAAGATGAGTTCTAAACATTTAATGAACATTTAGCCTAATTTCTTGGTACAGTCTGAGTTTGCACTCAACTATGTATGATCATCAAGACAGCCTATGTTTTTCGCTTTCCTGAGAGAGACATACTTCTCATAGAAAGAATCTGGATTCCTCGCTGTTTTTCAAATTGGCTTTCAGATTATTCTCTTTTTAGGCCTATCTTCACCCCTATTCCAAGATAACAAGATTTCATCAGTTCTGGGCATTTGGGAGTCTACCAGTAAATGAGATCGACTGCCACTTTCCTCATTGTCATTTAAGGATTTAGCTTACTTGGTTCTACTTAATCAGCCGTTTCTTGGAACTTATTTTCTGGTTTCCAAAATACTCTTACTGTCACTGCCTGTTACTCTCTTTCTTTTTTAAAGAATTTTTTTTAGTGACGTTTTCTGAATTTGGAGGAGCAGAGGCTAATGGGAACATTTAACTTTCTGTCCTTACCAGAAGTATATATCAATGTC
Source organism: Petromus typicus (assembly GCA_004026965.1). Lineage (NCBI taxonomy): Eukaryota > Metazoa > Chordata > Mammalia > Rodentia > Petromuridae > Petromus > Petromus typicus. Next base: position 22,897 of record PVIR01019526.1, read on the forward strand.
TTTTATAATGTTGGTTGCCCTATTTGCCTACTAATAGAGGAGATTATTTAAGATATACATACAAATACACATGCAAAAGTAGAAAGGATATATTCTGTGTCTTGGTTTTTTGGAGATAGAGTCCAGATTTAACTACCTCAAAAGTTTTCCTATACCAAGAACAAAAACATTCTCCAACATTTTTGCCTCACCAAGATTTTTTTTTCCATTTTACACTCTATTACTTAATATATAGCATACAGTTGATTATCAGATTTTTATATAGACACTTTATTGAATGTTTATTCCTTTACTAATTATATCATTCATATATTTCCTCACTGACTCACTCACATTTTCAGTGCATGTTTAGTTTGTATATGATATGCCGAAGTGACACACAGTGTTTCAGACACAATCTTTTCTTTTAAGCTTATAATCTTTGTATCTTTTTTTTTTTTTTTGAGACAGAGTTTCTCTTTGCAGTTCAGGCTGGCCCTGAGCTCAGTCTCAAACTCATATCACAGCAATCCTCCTGCCTCTGCCTCCCGTGTGCTGGGATTACAGGCGTGAGCCACCACTCCTGGCACTGTGGTATGTGGTGCTGATTGCTCTTGGGTGAGTCTTCATGCTCCGTATTGTTGTGTGTGGTTACCAGGGATCAAACCCAGGTCCTTGTGCTTGCAAGACTGGTGCCAGAACCATTGAGGTAAATCCCTGGCCCCAATAATCTTTGTGTCTTTTAGGGATAAATTATATGATATTTCCATGATAATGTGATCTACATTGTAGTCTTTGTGCGTGATATTGATATGTACCATTCTCTGCTTTTTTAACACCAAAGCTGAAGGGAATCTTTGGGCAAATCCATGTCTGTGTAGAGTAATAGGAGATAAATAAGAGGGGAATTGCATTTTATCAGATGTCATAGCCATAAGGACATTTCTATTCAATTCACTTTTCTTTGGACTAAGTTTTTAGAGCATAAAAGAAAAAGTGCATGCTGAGCAAGGCATGATTATGCACACATGTAATTTCAGCATTTGTGAGGCTGAGAAAGGAGCATCACAAGCTTGAGTGCCTCTTGAGTAACTGAGTGAGATCCTGTTTTAAAGTAAGAAAATAAAAAGCACTGAGGAAAAAGCTCAGTGTGAAGGCTTTAGGTTCAATTCCCTGTATATGAGAGAGAGAGAGAGAGAAAGGAAAAAAAAAGAGAGAGAGAGACAGAGAGAGAGAGAGAGACAGAGAGACAGAGAGAGAGAGAGAGAGAGAGACTTGCTAAATGAAGGAGCTTGTAATAGTTGTGCTTTTCAAGTTAGTAGGAGACAGTCTCCTTAAAATGGCTCAACCCACTCATGTAGTATATAGATCTCCAGTACCACGTGCCATGGGTGATGGTTTCGACAACTTGCCCTGGCTTACTCTTGTGTTGCTTAACAAATACAAATGATTGTGGTTAAAGAAAAATGATGGTATAGTGGACTGAGAGGAGGTGTTAGCTTTTAACTTAATCTAGATTAGATGTGTTTTTTGTTATATTTTGTGATTAGAAGTGTCATGTTATAGTATCTCCTGGGTTTCTACTATCCAGAAATCTTTGAGCATAAATACACTGTTTCAAATTTTTTCTTTTAAAGAGCTGTTATCTTCATGACCAGATGATACTATTATATAACACTGAATTGTACTAAATGGACATGCTTCCTTCTGAAAATTACTACACCCTAATATGTATAAGCAATATGGGAAATGTCTAAGCAACATTTCCCAGGTGTGTCAGTCTCTAAACAGTTTCTTGCTAGTACTTTACAGAACCGGTACTAATTGGACCACATTTTGGGAAATAATTCTCAGACATAGTCAGTATTTATATTTGAATCTCTGTCTCATCTATTCAGAACATTTAGTCGCTAGTTGTCACAGCTCACCTTATTAAATTTGCAGCTGAATCAGTTACTCTGTTTTCATCTTGATAGGAAAAGGCTGACTTGAGGTAGTTCTGCTCTAGAACAGATACTTTTGAAATTTTATATATATATATATATATATATATATATGTCTTTATTATGTAGGCATAATAGTGTTTATTAAAATAATACAACAACACTTTTTTTGAGAAAAAGTTAAAATGTTTCCATTTCACAGCCAAATTAAAAAGAAAATTATAAAACTAACTTCTGGAAAGTTTAGATCTCTATTTAGTTTTTTGTCCAATGAATGAAATACTTTGAATAGCTTTCCAGGCTAATTCATTGTCTGAGTTAAACTTGTCATTGTTCAGATAACTAAATTTGAGTGTGTGTTTTAGTCTAAGGCAAAAGTTATTATTTCTTTATTCTTTTGTGGTGCTAGGGACTGAAACCACGGCCCATGCATACTAGGCAAATGCTCAACTGAGCTACACAGAACCTCCCAGGTTCAGGTTTGATTTAATTCTTTTTTGAAACAGGGTCTCACTTTGTAGCTCAAGCTGGCCCTGAATTCACTATGTAGCCCAGGCAAGCCTTGAACTCACAGTAATCCTCCTGCCTCTGCCTCTAGAGTGCTGGGATTACTGGTGTGAACCACCATGGCTGGCTGAGTTGATTCAGTTTTAACCTAAGAATGAAAATCTGAATATTTTTCTCAAGTATTTTATTAACACAGACATAAATAGTGAATGATATCCAATAATGCTATTGTAGGCAATGTAAACTCATTTTCTGAGGTTTTTGTGTATATGCTTGCAATAGTACTTTGAACAGAACTCATTTGTGAATTGCCTTTGTTATCTTAAGGCTTTTATAGTACATGTGTATTTTATATGTTTACATTCCTTGTGGAGAATTGGCATATATACGTAATATATCTTAATTCTTTCTACTTGTAATTTTTTACTTTTAAAGGTGTTCCCTGAATTATCTTTAAAATCAATTCATTTTTCAGTTGGAGCACTTAAACATTAGTTTAGCTAATAAATTTTTTTTTTGAGACAGGGTCTTGCTTTGTAGTTCAGGCTTGCCCTGAGTTCAGCCTCAAACTCACTTCAGAGCAATCCTCCTGCCTCTTCCTCCCAAGTGCTGGGATTACAGGCATGAGCCACCACGCCCAGCACTATGGTATGTGGTACTGATTGCTGCTGGGCTGGGCATGAGTCTCCACACCCAGTATGGTATATGGTTACCAGGATCGAACCCAGGTCCTTGCGCTTGCAAGGCAGGCACTGGAACCCCTGAGCTAAATCCCCGGCCCTAGCTAATACATTTTTGACTTAACTATTTTGATATATTCATAATTTTTTATTGTTTCCAGCATTTCTTCTTGCACTTTTTAGTTCTTTTTTGAAAGTTTAAAAAATCATGATAAAATATATTATTACATCAACCATTTTAAATGTTTAGTTCACTGGTATTAAATGCATTCATACTGTTATACAATCATTATCACCATTCACTTCCATAACTCTTTTCATCTTAGTAAACTAATACTTTACCTCTTTTAAATAATAATTATGAATTTTGCCCTCCCCTAAAGTACTGACAATCACTATTCTTCATCTTCCTCTATGATTTTGACTACTTGAAGAACCTCATGTAAATGGAATCATACAGTATTTGTCTTTTTGGTGATTGGCTTATTTTAGTTACCATGTCTTTAAGGTTGACTCATATTGTATGAATTAGAATTTATTTTCTTTTTAATGCTGAATATTATTACATTTTATATACATATTACATGTATTCATATATATATGAACATACACATACACACATACTGCATTTTGCTTACCAATTTATTAGTGATGGATACTTAGGTTGTGTTATGTCTTGTGTTCAGGACTCCCCTCCCTGCCCAAAGCCTCATGTGGTCATAGGTGGTCTTTTCATTTTGTAGAGGTGGCTGAATCTAGATTGTGTGATGCTGGAATTGATTCATTGTGTAATGTTAGGATCAGGAGCACTAGGATTAAGGGTGTGATTGACGCCTGTACAAGGTAACCTAAATAAAATACGTGATATAAGTGATAGAAAGAGCTGTGGTCACCCTTTGTTGCTTGGCTTCCTTCTTCCCACCCTGAACTGTTTCTCCTTTGTGACTCCTACATGCCATTCCATCCTGCCTTGGAGCCACCCAGTCAAGGACTGAACCCTCTACAAACCCTGAGCTAAATAAGCCTTTTATCCTTTAACTTTGAGTGTCAGATATTTTGTCTCAGCCAGGAAAAGGTAACTAAGACAGAATCTGGTACCAGAGAAGTGGGATTCTTGCTGTTTGACTCTACTTGGCCATATGGTTCAGGAGCATTTGGAACTGGCATATGCGAAAGGAAATAGGAAAGGTTGGGAGATGCCAGATGAAAATGCCTAAGGTTATATTTGACAAGAGTTGCTGATCAGAGCTCAGAAGATCAGAAGTCTCTTAGAAATTCTTCCAGTAAAGAACAAACTGAGATTTCTGCTGTGAAGAAGGACTGTATTGGCCGTTGGGCTCCAGAAAATATATGTTATACCTTGGCAGAAAATATGTCTGCATTTTGCTTGGATCCAGAAACTTTGCCTCAAATTGAGATGAAGGGCAAAAGACAATTAATTGGCAGATGAAATTTCAAGGTACTTTAATATTGAGACAGTGGTGAAACTACTGTTGGGTCCTTTTAGCCAGACATATGTTGAGAATCAAGAGCAAAAAGCCCAGCAGAATGACTTAAAACTCTGTGTGTTTGGCTAGAAAGGAAGCTCCAAGAAAATTGTGGCCAGCAAAGATACAACAGAAGATAAATTGGCCTCTGAAAAGAAGAGCAAGAAAAAAGCCAACTATTTCAGAAGAAGAAATCAGAAAAGATGGCTTGAGGGTATCACAGGAAGCACCAGGTGTCTATATTTTGAAGCCTAAAAATTTCAAAAGTGAAAGACTTCGCTCTGAGAAGAGAATTCTAGAGCACCATGATCCAGAATGGCAGCAATCTAAAGAAGCTGTTCTTTGGGATTTGGTTCATAAGCACTAGATCTCTGCAGCCAAGAGAGAAGGAAGCTAGACTCCTCCAGCTGGCAGCAGACCCTGGTGTTGTCCATGTAGTGCTGCTTTTAGGTGCATGCACAATGCGAGAGGTGTGGGGTCAGGAAAGCTTTTACCCAGGCTTTAAAAAAGGCCTGGGAGGCTGGCTGTGTTCCTCTTAGAAGGCAGTGTGTGAAGCTATGAGCGAAGCCAAAGCTGCAGTGGAGACCTGAGGAAATTGAAGAGCCGGGAACATGGGTCATCCAAGGAAAGCTGCAAGGAATGAACAAAGCCAGACAAAGAAATAAGCCATGGGGGCAATAACCAGTGGCAGTGCTGTAGGGCCAGAGCCATCCTAGCCCTCTAAAATTTACAACTGGGGGTGCTGGAAATGGAACTGTGGGATTCAGTGTTTAATCCTGCTGGATTCTGGACTTTCTGTGTTCCTATCCCTTGCTGTCCCTCTGTTTGCAACTTTTGGAATGGAAATGTCTATTATGTGTCATTGAATGTTGTAAGGGTTTAACTTTCTTTTCATTTGTATTGTGGCCTGCAGCTACAAGTTTACCTTAAATTGCAGAGGAGACTTTGGTAATAGCTTAATCAATGGTGCTGGGGAAACTGTGAATGCATGTGCAGAAGATCGAATCTAGACTCATATCTTTCACTGTACCAAACTAAACTAAAAATAAATTAAATAACAATATTAAGACAGAAACAACTTGTTGAAATGTAAAATAGGTAAAACTCTTGAAGACATGGGCATAGATGAGAGCTTTCTGAACAGAACCCATATTGCACAATAAATAACACCAAGAATTAACAAGTGAATTACAGAGTATCATATTATAAAGCTTCTGTACAGAAAAGGAAACAACCAACATAGTTAGAGACAACTTATAGAATAAGAAAATATTTTTGCCAGTTACTCCTTGGACAGAGGACTAATAATTAGAGTATATAAAGAACTAAAAAAAATTAGATACCCCCAAAGTAAAAATCCCAGTTACAAATGGCAACTCAAATAAATAGACAATTCTTAAAAGAACTACAAATAGCCAATAAATACATGGGAAAAGGTTCAACATCTCTGGCCATTAGAGAAATGCAAGTTGAAACAACACTGAGATCCTATCTTCCAGAAAGAATAGCTATCATCAAAAGGTCCTGTATGACTCAGCTATTCCTCTTCTGAGTATCTTCTCCAAAGAATTAAAAGCATCACACCATAGTTTTATATGATATATACACACTGTTATTTTTAGCAACACAATTTCTAATTAGCTAAATCTTGGAAACAATCCAGATGACCATCAGCTAATGAATGGATAAAAAAGATGTGGTTTTTCTATATAGTGGAGTACTACTCAGCCATAAAAAGGATAAAGTTGAGACATTTGTAGTTAAATGGATCCACCTTGAAGCTATACTCCTCAGTGAAATAAATAGGACACATACAAAGATTGCATTGCCTTTCTGGTATAAAAAACAAAGTGTAAATAGGGTCCAAAATGTATAAGAAACAATGTGAAATAGGAAAAAAATGTTCAAAAGGAAAGAAGAAGGGCTGTACGTGTAGCTCAGTGTTGCCATGCTTGCCTAGCAAGTGCAAAGTCCTGAGGTAAATCCCTGGTACTGCAACAAACAAACAAACAACAAAATTTAGGGAAGAGGGAACTAGGGAGGTGGGAAGGGAAAGAAAGGAAGGTAAAAGAAAAAGTGAGAAAAGAAGAAAAATGTAATTGAAGCTTTTTGTAAATAGGGAGAGAAGAGGGACTGAAGGGAGGGGAAAGGGACAGAGAAAAACCAGAGGAATCAAGTTATGGCATGTACAGGTACAAATTCCCTATGCTGAATGTGATCGTTGTCTATATCTAAATTGTATGAGTAAAATTAGAATAAAAAATCAGACACATAATAATAATAATACAAATTCCCTATGCTGAATGTGATCATTGTCTATATCTAAAATGTATGAGTAAAATTAGAATAAAAAATCAAACACACATAATAATACACATTGGTAAGATTGTGGGGGGGAAGGAACCCTTGTACATTGTTGGTGGAATGTGAACTGGTACAACCACTATGGAAATTAGTATGGAGATTTCTCAAAAAACTAAAAATAAAAATTCCATTCAACCCAGATATTTCATTTTTAAATGTCTTCCAAAAGAGAGTTAAAGACATATTACAGTGATATGTGCGTTGCTATATCTATGGCAACACAATTCATAGTAGCTAAAACTTGGAAGTAACCTACTTGTCCATCAACATGAATAAAGAAAATATAGCATTTATACACAATAAACTACTGCTCTGTCATAAAGAAGAATAAATTTGAATCATTTGTGGGAAAATGGATGCATATTTTAATACTAAATTTATTTAGACATGAAATTAATACAGATTAACTCTGGGCTTTACTATTATAAAAGGTGCTCAAAGTGGTGGTCATTAACTTAACATATTTAACAAATATTTATTAGGATGGCAAAATGCTGAAGTGTATACATTTTGGGATGTGTGCTGAAATGTATAAATCTTGACATATTTTAATAAGGTTAAATATAAACCTTGTTATGAGAAACCTGTTCAGTGAAAGACACATTTAAAAAAAAATATTGACTGAGAAGCTTGGCTCAGAATCACAGAGATTTTCTTTTGAGGTTTAAGATTAGTTTTTATTCAACATAATTATCTTTATATTCTATTGAGAGATAAATATGCATAGAAGCTGCCAGTTGTGTTTGGAGGATAAAGGATCATCAGGTATTTGTTTACTTACTTGCCAGAGTACCAAAGAAAAGACCGAAAAATAGTGAGAAGCTCATTAAAAATTGTTCTTATGAAATTAATGTGGGTATAAAATTCTCAGCAATATATTCTTTTGCCTCCTTATAAGCTGTCTCAATTTTTACTTAAATTTTCATGTAATATTGTACATTGAAGCAGAGAAAATAGTTTTCTAGTTACTTGTGTTTTATATTATATTAAAGAGTAAAATAGAAAATCTTTTACCTTATAAACTTCAGCTTAATTAATGGTCATAAAGAGTGTTCCTATTTCAAAGGCCAAGTTAACTGAATTCAATGAATCTGACTAGATGTTTCATTTTCAGGCATATGAAATACCATTTCTTGTTGAGAAATCATGGGACACTGAGTATTCAAATCAGTATCTGAATCATATGGAACTATTAACAATAAGCTTAGAGAAAAGAGTGCAATGAACAGATTCTAAGGAAAGCAGAATTTTTCTTGGATTTCTTTGTATTTCATTGCAAGTGACTAAGCATGACCAAAAGGAGCTGTGTCATGTGACGGCTGTGACTGTTGTGTGTTGTCACAAAATTATAAACAGGTGAATTCAAGGGTCTATTAATTAGAAGGACCATTTTTTTTCTGAGGATCACTTAATTATGAGATACTATTATTAATAAAGAGAAAGTTGAAAAATTAAAATTAAAAAGTTAGGATATAGTTAGTCAGCTTTCAAGCATCTACCAGCTGCGCATGTGCTTGGAAGCTGAAGTCATCCAAAAGTTACTTAAGGAGAACAAAGTTTGAGAAGCTCAGAAATCACAGTTGCTCTTTGGAAAACTGCTCCTTCATTCCTTCAACATTCCACTCAGACTCTGGTCAGTGGTAAGTGATAAAATCAAATGGCTGATGGGCTTTTGCTTTTAACTGAGGCTGATAGCATCTTCTGGTAGAAGGGAGAGTCTGAGCTGACCTATTAAAGTATTCAGCATTTTGCTTTTTATATTTCAATGAGTTAAAGAGTCCCCTAAATCTAAAGGGAGAAAAATCTTTTTTTTTTTTTTTT
>PVIR01019527.1:0-31811 GCA_004026965.1 Petromus typicus
AAAAAAAAGTATACATGGCTAATAAATACATTTAAAATGTTCAACCTCACTAGCCACTAAATTAAAACAACACCAAGAATTCATCTTACTCTAAAATTTATGGCTACTAGCAAAACATCAAATAATAACAAATACTGAGGAGGCTGCTGTCAAAAAGGAACTCTTCTGCATTTTTGGTGGCCATGTAAATTAGCGTAACCACTACGGAAACCAGTATGTCAGTATGGATATTACTCAGTGAAGGAAAACTAGAAATTTTGTTTAAGCCTGTTATTCCCCTTCCAGTTATCTTCCCGAAAAGTCAGACACTGTATTACAGTGATACATGCACACTCATATTTATAGCAGCATAAACTGTAGCAGCTAAATCTTAAAAGAAGCCTGTATGTTTATCAACAGATGGATAAAGGTGTGGTATTTATATACAGTGGAGTGCATACTACTCTACCAGAAAGAAAGATAAACTTGAGCCATTTTCAGGAAACTGAACTAGATAAGATATACAAGACAACAGGTGTAAATCAGAACTGTCATCAAGGGAACAGACACACCTGGCAATGTCACTTCACCCAGACAATAAACAAAACCTGTGAGCCTGTCCCTAATGCTGTGGCAGAGCTGGATGTGGCTTTCTTCGGCTTACACTAGACAAAGCTGTTGTAGCACAAGTTTAGATCAACTACTGTATTCCCACTGTTCGCTTACACACCCACACCGACTGTGTCACAGAGCTCGGGCAAGTGATGGGAACACAGAGCTGGGCATGCTTTCCTCCTTCCTGGAGGTTTACTCTTATTCTGTTACTGCTCAGACAATTTTTATTTTCTCAAGGCAAAGCTTAGGATAAAACACAAGGCACAAAATTCTGTAAGTACCTATAAAAATGTTACCCACTATCTTGAAAATCAATTTTTCCTACATCATTGCTTTGCACTTTCAAAGTGTTCTAATAAAGCATACTAAAGCACTGCTACAATTATATCCATATAAATATAAATCATTCTACCTTATATTTCTTTCAGTAGATCTGTTGGCTTCTGTACACACGCTGAGTTTAGGTGGACTTATCTGCCTGTAATATTAAAAATAATGTCTATGAGGTAAGAAAAGTCTTCTCTGCTAAACTCAAATTTATAAGGAGACACAAATTAAGAAAGATTGACATGTACTGGCAACACAGTTATATTTCTAAACTACAAGCTATATCTATACACATCTTTTCCACATATGTTTATGTTTGCTTGATCTCCTTTCATCAGAGAATTTTCATACTTCTCCCTATTAGCATAATAGTAGATAATATTTACAAACAATCAATAATCATTTTGTTACTAGGCATCAAAGTGATGATGTTCTTCTTAAGAATTTATTCAGTATGAGCACTGTCAAAAATACATTTCTCCAGACAGGGAATAAGTGTATATTTCAAAAACATCTACTACATCAGAAATGGCCATATTGAGCTGACAGCACTAAATTTTATGTTATCATACTACTGTGACATATGTGCACCCATGTTTATAGCAGCTCAGTTTGTAATAACTAAATCTTGGAAACAGCCCAAATGCCCATCAATTGGAGATTGGATAAAGAAATGGATTTCTTATAGAATGGAATATTACTTGGCCATAAAGACTGATAATCAGAGATATTTATAGCTAAATGGATGCACCTTGAGGCTATATGCGTAAGTGAAATAAGTAGGCATAAATGTGTAAATTCTGAATCATTTCTTTACTGTGAGAACCTGAAAGTATAAGTGAGGTCCAAAATGTATGATAGGTATTGTGAAACAGGAAGAAAATGCTCAAAGGGAGAGGGAAAGTAGGTGGGAGCAGGGGAAAGCACAGAAAGGAAAGAAAAAATTTGATGGTAAAAGGAAAAAATGGAAACAAAGCTTGTATGTATAGCAGTGGGAGTTGAAGGCAGGGCAGGGGAATGGGAAAAATAATCAAAACACATCATGTACAAATATAAATTCTCAATGATGACTATGATCACAGTGGATTCCTAAAATGTACCAATAAACTCAATTTATTTTTTAGAAATTAATGATACTAGATTCTGTCGCAATGTAAAATACAAGACTTCCCTCTCCACTTCTTCTCAGTATCTGGCTGACCTACTTATATATTCCTGCTTGTTCTCCAGCTATTTTTTTTTGTTGTTGTTCTCCTGAGGACATGTGTTAATTACATAGGAAACACTTCCCTTTCATTAAAATCATCTTGCTGTGATTAAAGTAATCGGGGTTTAAAAAAACATGAAAGTCATCCTAATTTTATTTTTTAGATCACTAGTGAAGCAAAAAATTAGAGTAGTAAAAGTGGATTAGACAATTCCTGTGAAACTTGACTTCTTTTGAACCAAACAAGCTGATTTTGTTAGTGTTACTGATTTTATAGAATTTTGTGGTAAAAGGATAATTTATTTTAGCTCTTTAAAAACTCCTCTTCAAACTGAAATTTAATTGTTCAATGCTACCAAAGGAAAAGCCAGGTAAAATAGGAAGTTTGAGAAGTTATTTTTATGGGATAATTATAACCATTGTACAAATGAAAAGCCATATATCTAAAATGTATTATTAATAATTCAGTGAAGAAATATTCTCTTAACTCATCTAATATAATTACGCTCTCATCCTAAAAATAAATGTCCAAAGATCTTGTGAAGCTTCACTGAACAGGAGTTTAGTTTTACCCAACAAGATGGACGCCTACTGCTCACGGTCCCCCCTCACAGTCAGCGCTTGCGAGCTGGCTTCCCTCTTACTAAAAGAACAGCTCTGTGACTGTGACCTACTGAAGAATAGCTCTACAATGGTGTCATACATGGTGTCAAAAAAATCACCATCAAGAAGCACAAGGACAAAGGAATCAAAGGCAGGCGATCAAGCTGATCTAATGTCTTCAGTCTTCACTGAGATACTGCTTTCCAGTCTCACAGTAATAATGGAAATGCGGAAGTTACAGATCTCAGAATGGCTCAAGATTATTAAACAGTTTAACAGGAACACATGGGAAGATTTTCAGGTCTCTGAACTTCAGGTGTCTAAGCATTAGTGATAGAGTGGCAGAAATTTAAAGTGCAAAAAAACAAGTCTTTTTCCTGATTCTGAGACAAATTAATAGAAAACTATTCAAAATTTATATAGTTTGAAAAAAACTGAAAATTCCTCACCTTTTTCTGACATAATTAAGGATCCGGGTGGTAAGAGAAAGTTTTAAGTATATCCTTCCTCAGAAGTGTAGCTCTTAATGGTAAATTTAATCAGGCAGGAGTAAATACATGTCACACATATATATGTGTTTTATATTTATATTGCAGATATATAAAATATATATGACCAACATATATTTTATATATATACATTCAAAGCTAATATATAATAGGCCTGAGCCCGAATACTTCTTAAACATCAATATTATTCTATTTATATCTTAAAGATGTATTTCATAAGGTAACAGACATCAGTATTCTAAGCCAAACACACAGGTGTGCTGACAGGTAACACTGAAAATGCTCCATGAAGGTTTTGTTAGTAAATGTGCACCCAAGACATAGGCATATTTGTGCAAAGCAGGTAACGATTTCTTTTCTCTTTTTTCCTTTGAATTTAATTTTAGCAACAAAGATTGCAGCACTGGGTCTTACCTATTCTCCTTTCTCAGTGGTTTATCAGAAGAAATAGGAGAACTGGGCTTTGGTGGTATTGGAGGGTGAACAGCTGGAGCCCTTTAAAACAGAAAATAACAGTTCATTTCACCATGGAAACATAGCGGGTTCTGGCATCATTAACCACTTCATCTATTGCCTACACGGAAATAGCTCGTATCTTAAAATGCTCCTGTATAAAGGACCTGATAGTAGGTCCTCTGCATACAAACTTCAAAGATATCAAATGTTTAAAATATGCATATTTTAAAAATCCATTCAATCATATATTTTGGAATTCTATCCTCTTTAACTAAACTCTAGTTATGTTCTTTAAATAACATAATATTTGCTGTATATTTAGCTCGTCATGGCATTTTGATTCAGCAGTAAATGGTTTTTGGACATTAACCTATAAGCTTTCAGAATTATGTCAGCTACCAAATAGCCATGAAAACAGCAAGAGGGTTTTAAATTTCACAGACCTCAAAGTAAACTTGATTTGAAGTTTTTAACTAAATCTGATCTTAAATACTATCAGCACAGGTCAGTTTGATACTAACAAGAAATAAAAAGCAGTCAGTGTAAACTTTCCAGTGAAGCACCAACATGGCATCTGAGGTAGCGTGATTTAGTGACCAAGGAACTGGGGACGGGCAGTGCGGGGCCTGCTTGGGATGCTGTCAGCACCTTGTGAAGGGTATGTTACCACCAACCTCCACTCTGCCTCCTACAACTACCACCATTTCAGTGGTTCTCCACTGTCCTCAAGAGAAACTCTGCACCCAAACCACTGCGCTCCAGTGATAGGGCCTCCACAGTCCCCGGGGCCCCTGTTGTGTGCCAGGTAGGTGTATGTGTTCAAGTCAGGATGCCTGGATGTCAGCCATGTGACAACGGGTTAACCTGATCTTGCTTCCTTGTCTGTAATAATCTTTTTGATAGGATTGTTGGAGTACTACCAGGATTGACTACAGCCATGGCTTTTTCTTTTTCTTTTTTTTTGAGACAGAGTCTAGTTTTCTAGTTCAGGCTGGTCCTGAACTCAGCCTCAAATTCAGCAATCCTCCTGCTTCTGCCTTCCGAGTGCTGGGACTGCAGGCATGAGCTATCACCCCTTGCACTGTGGTATATGATACTGACTGCTGGTGGCATTGTTGTATGTGGTTACCGGAGCTTGAACCCAGGCCCTTGCACTTGCAGGCCAGGTACCGGAAGCACTGAGCTAAATCTCTGGCCCAGCCATGGCTTTTTCAACAAATATTTTTTGGGAGCTTTCTATATGTTGCCATTCTATGAGGTAGAGATAATACCCCTGTTTTCAAAAGGCTTCCTATGTTACAGGAAGAAAAGTGCTATGTAGAAAAATAAAACACACTAAGGAGACAAATGATAGAGGACATACATTACTTTATTTATAGTGCTTAGAAAGACCTCTCTGTAAGGTGAAATTGGAGCTGAGATCTGCAGGAAGTAAGAGTGATTCCTGAGGCTACTGGAGGAAGAGGATACAATTATGAGACTATGGGTATGACGATCCCAGAGATGGTATTTGACACTACAGACTGGATGAGCTTCCCCAGAATGTAAGGAGAGCTACAAAGAAGGCCAAAGGTCAAGTCCCCAGATCCTGTAGTATTTCAAGGTCAAGAATATGAGAAACAGTGTAAGAGCCTGGAGACAAATGGCCAAGGAGGAAAGAAGAGAAAGACTTGGTGTCCTGGAAGCCAAATGAGAAAAATGTTTTAAGGAGGAAGTGATTGGCTTCCTCCTGAGACCAAACTAAACAAGGAATAGGATGTTAGTATTATTTTGGCCACATAATGGTCATTGGTAATTATGATGCCAGTTTTCACGGAACACTGTGAAAAAAATTAGAGGAATGGATTTAGGGGGAAATTGGAAACAAGGAAGTTGAGGCCTGAGGCAAGTGCTTTGCACTGAAGAGGGAAGAGAGACTTGGTTGGTTAAGAAGGTCAATACAACAAGGAGATTTGATGACTGGATGATCCAGGGAATCAGGCAGGGGAGTGGTAGGGAGTCGCTAGGTGGATGGCTCTGAGAAGCAGGGGGAACCAAATCACAAGCCGGATGTTTTGATAGGCACAGAGAGCTCAGGCACTACAAAAAGAATGCCAGGAATAAAGGGAGATAGCTCAGGTATGTCACAGGAGAAGGCACAAAGTGATACATGATAGGAAACAAGGAGATAGATCTTGGAAGAAGACCAAGAGATGGAGGGAGGGAAGAGGGAAGAGAGAAGAAAGGGATAAAAAAAAACAGTTAAGATGTGTTATGCACATGTACCAACCACCCATGTGAACATAATCATGATGCCCTGAAAACATGTACTAATAAGAATAAAAAATGGAAAAGGAGAATGGGAACAAGAAATACACTGTAATAATAACAATAACAACCCATTAGATGAGACCATTCCAGGGTCTTTTCTAAGCAGTCCGTGTGTATTAACTCACTTAATATGCAACGTATTCCTAATGGTAATTACCATTTGTTCTCCCATTTTCCAGATGAAAAGACTGAGGTGCAGAAAATGGAAGTATTCCCATGATACACCTGTCCCTGTGGGGCAGAGTAAGGATCCAAGCTGGGATCTTCAGCCCACCCCATGCTTCACTGCCTCTCAAGGATCCTTGGACATGGCCCATGGCTCAGCTGAGGTTGGCACTCCTGGAATTCAAACAGGGCCATTGGCATTGTTTTCTCTTTCCAGATTCAGCTGCTTTGAGGAGGGAATGGACAGAGGGTCATATTGAGTTGCTACAGTTTGACAAGTGAATATGGCAGAGGATGTTGGCATGCAGTGGAAGGATAGGCAAAGAAGGGATCCTGGTGGGATGCTGTGGGGTGTGACACAAAGAAGGGCACGAGCATGTGAGAATTAAGTGACTATGAAAAAGAAAAAACAAAATTCAGGAGCTCACGGCTGTGGTGTGCTGGGGAATGATTAGAGTCAGAAGACTAGACAGAGAGAAAGTGGGACAGAAAGAGAGGGAAGCTTCGAGAACGAGATTTTGAGGAGTATGTGGTTATGCACAAGAGTGAAGTCAACCAGCGGCTGAGCTCAGGTGAGGGACAAGAACACCGGAAAGGAGACAGGAATGTGAGAGGCCTGGTGGGGACAGGGTTCTGTGTGGACACTGAAGTTACCAAGCATCAGGATGGAAGTGAGTATTAGTGACAGACAGTCACAGACTGGAGTCTTCCCAGAACCCGGGTGAGGGGCTCAGACCTCCAGACGACTCCAGAAAGGTGTCAAAAAGGACAGATGTGGCAACAAAGACCAAAGGAGACACATGCCCTTCCTTGGGCTTTGTGGAAAGGATACTGGAGAAAGCTATTCCTTCCCAGAAGGGGGGATGCCAGTAAGAGCTCTGGGAGGATCTACATAAAGGTCCCTGAGAAGGGGGCTGAGGAGCTCAGGGTGTTGAGGATGTGGGACGTGTGGAAGAAGGCCAGGGTAACAGCAGGTCGGGCTGGGATCGGGGATGCACCGAGTCCATAGGAACTGTCCGGGTGATAATCTCAGGCTGCAGTTCCTACGGGGACCCGTGGACAGGAAGTAGAGGCATAGAGCACAGGGCACAGCAGCTCTCTGACTCTTGTGTTGATGGAGGCTTTGAAGCCAGATGAAGGGCAGAGCATACTAGAATCATTTACTTGGAAATACTCTCCTCAGGCTCACTTTGAGTCAGATTCTACAGGAAAAAGTAAAAGGGAAAAACATGAGAACTAAGTAGTGTCATGTACTGGTACAAATTCTCAATGTCGATAATGATCATAACACGTATATAATGTACCAATAAAATCATTTAAAAAATAAAAATGGGAAAAAAAGTAAAAGCTCACATGTTAGGTAGATACATCAAGTGATAGTCCTGTGTGTGTGCAGATTGGCTGATTAAAAGCTTTTCGACCAGAAGAAGAGGAAAAGTGGAAGGAGGTGGTCAGCCCTGGGAAAGAATGGAGCTGCACAGGGCTTCACGTATCCAAAGGCAGACAGGAGTAGAGTAATAAGATGAAAAGCAGGATCACAGGAAGGAGAATGGGTCAGTGCCAGCCTGCCTATGCAGTCAGACTGATGAAATGTTACATTTACTCCACCTTTGAGAGGATGGAAATACTGACCGAGAGATCAGAGATGGTTTGGAAGTAAAGGTGGTGTGAGGTTATGAAGGCCAAGAAAAGCCAGAGCCAGTCAGTCCTGGGGAGATGCTGGCACAGTGTTGGGCAGAGGTGGGCAATGACACGCTGACTTCACCTCAGCCCCAGGAGCTTTCACTGGGATCTCTGCACTGACAACCGCAGCTGTCAGGGTCTGAGATGGAGGATGGGGAGGCTAATGAGAGAAGCCATTAGCGCCATGCCAGGAGCACAATGCCACCCAAGGAGGAGGTAAAAATGCAAGATCCAGGCAGGAAGCTGTGGCCTGGAGTGTTTTGGAGAGAAGGAAACAAGGGCACTTATTGGAATAATCCTGGTGAATTCTGCTTGGGGACATAATTTTTAATCTCTCTCCTGTTCCCTTTTCTACATCTCATGAGGCCTTGGCAAGATCTGTGCCAGCACAGAACTGTCTTTGATGGGTAAGAAGAGTTTTGTGAAATGAAAAAGCACCATTCAAAAGAAACATGTGAAAATGTGCAGACTGCAGCCAACGGCCAAAGCTAAAAGAAATAACCGCATTTAAAAAAGACAGTTTATATTATTTCATTTTCTCAAACTGCTCCAAAGATCACTTCCTTTTACCACAGCTTTTTTTGGATTGCATCCTTGGCTCTGTGACTGATATTCCAGCCTGACTTCATGAACTGTCTTATTTTTATTTTTATTTATTTAATTAATTAATTTATTTATTTTTAGGCTTTTTGAGACAGGGTCTCGCTTTGGAGTTCAGGCTGGCCCTGAGCTCAGCCTCAAACTCACATCACAACGATCCTCCTGCCTCTGCCTCCCAAGTGCTGGGATTACAGGCGTGAGCCACCACACCCGCCACTGTGGTGTGTGGTACTGGTTGCTGCTGGGATGAGTCTCCACGCCCAGTATTGTATGTGGTTACCGGGGATCGAACCCGGGTCCTTGAGCTTGCAAGACAGGCACTGGAACCACTGAGCTATATCCCCAGCCCTGAACTGTCTTATTTTTATAGAACAGTCTAGGTTCTACCAAGAGTAATAGACCCTCATCTTTAATTGTGAGTTATATTTTCACTATTTACTGGACTTAGCTTTCAAATCCCACAACTCATTTTTAATTCCAACAATGGAAAAGCAGATGGAATTTATATCTTTAGGTCTCAGCATCTCAGCTCTCCCAGGTTCTCACATACATTACATTATTTGATCTGCCCATATATCCTTTGGGGTGTGTAGTATCTTTTATCATTTTCACCAAGGCTAGAAAGTTGGGTTCTTTGCCTTAGATCCCATTTTCAGTGGGTGGCTCAGCCACGGTGTCAAACCAGTCTTTCTAATGTCAAGCTCTTCACTTTTTCTCTGTATCGTACTGCATCCAACCAATAATCTTCTAGGTAATTTAAATGAAAATATATTTTGCTCTGAAACTGTTCCTTGCTCAAATTAAGGAGCCATCAGTTCACTGAGCTTTTATTCCATAGCAGCTCTAATTTTAAGGTCCAGGCAGCAGTGTTCAGGCAAAGCTGGACACTCATGGGCTAATGGAGGGGTGGCACATGCTTTAAAAGATCTTCTACAATGCAAGACATTTTCAGAAGAATGGTCACTATGGTGACATCTCACTTTCTAGCAATCAGAGACCACTTCAGTAAGCACAGTGATGATACATACACTAAACTCAAATTCCAGAGACATACATCCAGATTTAGCTTTGCCATCAATATTCTGTTTGAGCCCAGAAAGGACACTGATCCTCTCTGAATCTGTGTTTCTTTATAAAAGAAAAATGTTACTCCAGATCTTTGAACGAAAACCACTATCTGGCCAGGAGAGGGCAGAATTATCGCAAAGAAGGCTCAGTCCTAAAAGACACCAAACACTTGCTAGAGTACCTTGACACTCATTTCCTATACTTTAGAAATGTACCTAGATGCTGCTGAGGTTTAAGCAATTTTACAGGAAGGTTGGATCTATAAGGACATAAACTGGTTCTGTGATTCTAATATGATCCAACCCCTGAAGGCTCACATGTTGGAGCCTTGGTCCCCCACGTAGTGGAGCGTTTGAGAGGCAGGGCATGGTGGGAAGTGCTTAGGTCACCAGATGTGCTGGCTTTGAAAAGGATTCACCATGTGGTTCTTGGAAGACTGCAGTTAGTTCCCACAAGAGTAGGCGGTTATAAGTGAATCACCCTGAATCCTTCCCAAGCTTGCAATCTTCAATCTCACACACATGTACCATGATGCTCCTCACCAGAGGCTGACAAATGAGGCTGCTTCCTCTTTGAAATTCCAGCCTCAAAAACTATGAGTTAAATAAACCTCTTTTCTTTCAAGTACTTAACTTTTGGGCATTTTACGACAGCATCATAAACACCCTGATGCAGAGTAAACACAAAGCGATACAACTTTTTAAATCTTGTTTAAATTATAGCAGCTTTTGGACCCTAGATTTTTCTCAAAGACATATAGTAGGACCAGGCCTACTATTTTCATTGGAACTGAAAACTTTTAGCATTAAAAAGGGATCTATTCAAAATAGATTATAAAAACATAAGACCACAATATATTTATAAGAAAAAAAAATCTTAGCATGAGTTATTTACTATGACACGAAAAATAGAATTCATTTAGAAAAAGACTTGACAAATGAGATTTTTGCCAAATTTAAACAATTTTCACTCTAAGAAATACATTATTAAGAGAAAATACATGGACTAGGGATTTAACTCAGTAGTTCCAGGGCCTGCCTTGCAAGCACAAGGGCCTGGGATTCATCCCGACAACCACATACAACAATGCTGGGTGTGGGGACTCACAGCCAGCAGCAATCAGTACCACACACCACCCTGACAGGTGTGGTGGCTGACTCCTGTAATCCCAGCACTGGGGAGGCAGAGGCAGGAGGATTGCTGTGAGTTCAAGGCTGAGCTCAGGACCAGCTTGAACTACAAAAGTGAGACCCTATCTCAAAATAAATAAATAAATAATTTAAAAAGAGAGAGATAAAATACAAGCCTTAGGCTGGAAAAAAATTCTAAATCACATACCTAACGAAGGATTGTAAACTGACTCTTTAAGAAAAACTCTTAAAACTCAATGATTAATAAACAACAGCAAAATAAAAAGAGGCAAAAGATTTGAACAAGAACTTCACCTAAGAAGAAGCACAATCACGTCTCTGGGAAAATTAAAATTAATACCATGGTGAGACAGACTATACATCTATTAAAATGGCCAACATAATTTTTAAATTGAAAATACTAAGTGATGTTAAGGAAATATAGCACCTACAAGTCTCATAAATGACCAGTGGAGATAGGAAATAATACAGCCACCTTGAAAACAGTTTTAAAGTTAAACATACACTTACCACCTGTCCTAGCAATTCCATCTGTAGGCCTTTGCTCCAGAGAAATCGGCAAATATATGTGCATAAATCCATGTATGTGAATATTTAAAAAATGGCTGGAAACTGCCTAAATGTCCTTCTACTAGGGAGTGGATAAATGGACTGTGTACATCCTTACAATGAACACTACACGGCAAAGGAAATGAAGTGTTGATATATACAATAGCACAGCATATATTATTTAGATTCAAAAAGCTCATACTGTGACACTCTACAAACAACCGAGAGAGGAAAAAGAGCAGAGGACAAAGAAGCACCTTCCATTTGCCAAGTATAGAATGGGCCCTAAGGAAAATGTTGGTCCTGACACATTCTCCCCTAGACTCTACGGTCGGCGTAGCCTCGGCCCCTGCAGAACAGCACAGTCAGGCCTCCCTGTCTCAGAGCCAGCTGCTCCAAAGCCATCTTGCCCTGATGCCACACAGCGCCAACTCCACTCCTCAGTGTGCTCCAGCTCGGCCAGGAACAGCAGGAGGAAACCTGACTTCCGTAACTAACACTGAGGTTGAAGACCCCAGAGACAACGCTTTAACTGTTTTCCTGTTTTCAGTGAGGTAAAATATTACATCTTAAGCAGCTCCAATTTAGAAAGTATGAAATAGTTAAAAAACGTATTTTCTTCATCACTATGGTTTGGATGGTCCCAGAGGGGTCAGGACTGGCCGTAGGGACGCTGACTCTGTCTCTGTCTACTCGGTCTTTACTTCGGAGCTTTCCTGCTCACCACCGGAAGCAGTGGCTGAGCAGAGGCAGATGCATCCGGGCTCCAGGAGGGAGGGGAGGCGGGACTCTGGTTTGGGTGTGGGCGTGGCAAGGGTTTGCTCCGTTTGTTAGTCTTTGAATGCACGCACTACTTTAAACTGGTGTTAGGCAACCAGCTAGTTGTCCCTACAGGACTGAGAAGAGGCAAGCCATTGCTAAAGGTTAAGACCCTCATTTACACATTCGGAATTAACATTCTCTTTATTTTATTTAAGCAACATTTTTTAAAAATAATAAACTTAAATTTAGTTTAACATTTGTACTATGCCAAATGTTTAGCAGAGATAATACAGACATTCAGATATGATTTTGAAATCATCGGATTTCGATGTTTCAGTGAATGTTACGGAATCTGAACTTTTTACAAAAGACTGTAGTTAATACAATGATTTATTTTGATAAAGATGGAATCTGTTATTTTTACTCAGTTTGACATCAAACTTTGTAGAGGATTTAGTAAAGACAGAGTTAAGAATGTTGCAGCATAATTACAAAGGTTACATTTTGCCATTTATAGTTACAGATAGAAAACTGTAACTGCAGTACATGGTTGCCATGGCAACACCCTTCTCAATCAAGATTCTTTTTTCACCTCTAACTCTACCAATCAGCTATCTAGAAGTGAAAGCCACGGAAGGAGAAGTGGCTGAAACAAACAAACAAACAAAATAACAAGAAATAATAACCTGTGTAAGAAACATCTAACTATATAGTAACATTCTTGGGTACAGATCCAATATTTTAATTCTATCAGATATTACTTGTTCTTTTCTGCTTCTGAAAATAATTTCAGTGGGGGGAAAAAATCACACTGCTTTTGTTGATGGAGGCAGTGGAGGTGGTGGAGCCACTGTTCTTCCTTAATCAGTGTTCTGGGCAGAACTCAGGACCACTCCCGGTGTCTGTTAACAAACAATGTCAATGTGGATTCAGCGAGTTTCATAAATGAACCTTGCAGAGCACTTAAAGCTGAAATTCAAGTCATCTTAGTCCATAATCACAGGCATTTGAATTTACCCAGACATAATAGTGGTTCAGACGGCAGAAGTTACTTCAGTGTCAGCGCTCTAATTTCACTTCTCCACATCCCACTTTTCCTATATGGCACCTATTGTCTACTGTCTCACTGACGTGAGCCTGACAAATGTCACTTTTCCAAAGGGTTCAAGGATGACAAGAAAAAATCAAGATATACACCAGACACTGCTGGCAAGTTGCTTTTTGTTAGGCTCCCTGACACTCTTTACAATAACAACCAACAACAACAAAAAAAGGGCAAAAGGGAAAGAAATTGCTCACTGTGACCTTCTGTAAATGTTCCACATTTAAAATTAGTATACATACACACACACACACACACACACACACACACACATGCATAGATACACTACACAACCTCCAGCACAGAGTTCTAATTATCTAACAGCACAGCAGTGACCCTTGATATAGAAACACGATACCCCAGAAAGATACATAAGCTCACCGTAGGTCATAAACAGATAGCAGATAATGTTAAAAGCCACTTTACAACATGAGATCTGATTTGGGATTAATGGATTTCCTGCTACTAATAAACATAAGACAAAGGCCGAAGGCACAGAATATCCCATGGTTGAAAAGTTCACAGTCCTGCACACACCGCCGTGCCCCCTCACAACCCCACACACTTGCGCTGCCACTCTGCTCTTCGACCTTAAGGCCTAGGCTCCGCCTCCTTCCTGCAGCCCCTCACCTCTGCGGCTGGCTCACACAGTCACCCTTAAGGCGGACACCAGGCACTGTGTCTCTGGAGCCTCCACTACTCCCCAGCATCCTCTCTTTCCCCCCTTTCCTCGTCCCCATACTGCGTGGCTGTCCTTACCTCTGTGCTCACCTAACGCCCAAGAAATACTTTGTCAGGCTTAGCCTTCAACTTTAGCAATCCTGGCTCAAAATGATTCCCTAGTGGACTCTGAGCTTTCTAAAATTAGAGCTGTTTCCTATCCCTCTCTCTGCTCCTATCTATTTGCTCCTAGCATTTAGCAAATTATTCTTTTAACACAGTAAAAAAAATCAACAGTTAAGAGAGAGGGATAGAGAAGTTTCACCAGCCGTCATAACCTGATCACATGGACTAAGACCCAATTACAATAAACCGGATAACATGTGGGGAGAAATTCACTGTCTCTCACTTGTAGACACTATGAATATTAACATTTGTCAATCAATACGTATTTATTGACAAATTTCGATGCAAAGTTTACTTCATGATACGAAATGTTATTACATGATGCCGTCTAGTTGAAGAGCACACTGCAAAAGTTAAGTGACATTTCAAGGTAGCTACTAGTTAACAAATAAGGTTTACAGCCCACAAAGTTTCTGAGGTCGTATGACAGAAGAAACTGCTTGGACTGAGAAATCTGCGGAGGAAGTGAGTGCATACCAGCCATCTGAAGGATGGCTCAGCGTGGCTGTGGATGGAGGAACCCACCCACCATGCTCCCTTCACCCACCTACCTCTCAGCACAGCTCTCCTTTACCCACCAACTGCAACAGTGATGTCTCTCTCCCGCTTTTCTCCTCCATCGGACACACCAACATATATCAAGTTCTACATTCATTTTCTCAGTTAATATTTCCTCCACAGCTAGCTGTTCTGAAGATGCCAGAACTGAATCCCTGCATTCGTCTCCAAATCTCAATCTTGAGCATCATCCTCTTACCTGTGCACATTCCATATCCCTTTCCTAGGAATTTCTCCTTGCTTCAGAATCAACTCCACAAAACTATTTTCTGATCTCCAGCACTCTAAGACTCTTCCTGTTCACAATACAACACAGGGGCAACTTCTGAAGATCCACTACTGTGTCCTCCGCGCTCTGCTCCCACTCCTTCCTGCACTGAGTGGACATCACCTTGTTTAAAATCACACTAGGCTTGAAGGCCTAGTACCGGATAATCTCTCCTTCCTCCAAATCCCACACTTCCTCCAAGACTTGTGTGTGAGCCCGTTAGGGGCACTCTTTATACACTGGACCGCCCAGAGGACGCTGCTGTTCTTCGCAGGACCTTACGGGGATATATGTTATGATGACTTATCCAACTTGGGGCACTGTGAAGAACTCTAAGCTCTTGTCCTCAGTATTCCCTCAAATAGGAACTTCCTACCACAGTGCTGTCTGATCACTGACAGTCTGTCCATGGATACTACTGCCAAAAGTCAGAACACAGAACAGGAAGAGAAGAACCTTGAGGTTTTAGTCATATCAACACATAATGGTTGGCTGGAGGATGATGAAATAGCAAAGGAGGCCGAAGAAGAAAAGCTAAAGAAAATCCAGAAGAGTATGTTGAAAGCCTTGTTCTCAAAATGCTATGAGAGAAACTAATAAAATTAGGAATAATCAGTAGTGACTTTGAAAGGTCAAGAAGCCAAAGTATTAGATCAACAAGGAGTTACCAGCAAAATCTTTAGAGAGCTTTTACTTTCAGATTTTTAAAATTTATTTTAAATATAAACTTGTTTTAAAATATGAAAGTATATCTATGTATGTATAGAAACATAGATATAAAGAGACATACAAATCAAGATTTACCCATCTGTATAAATATACAAGTATAAAGATAGATGATAGATAATATCATGGGTTCTATTGATAAGTCAAATTGAATACAACTGTAATTGATTATAATCTAAACACTGTACTAACATGAGTTTTCAGTGCAAAAACAACTATAATTGATCTCTCCTATAGTGTATAGTCCTATCCTATCCTATAGTCAGGATAGGAGCCGGTGAGGGAGGGTGACTGATGGTACTACAGAACACAGCTGTCCAGGGCAGGAGGCTGGAAGCTGACTCGTTTCTGGAATGACGAGGAATTCTGGAAGACGAGGAGGTCTCCGGTGTGCTTGCCCAGAGAAGAGTGTGTGGGAGAAGCTGAGATTTCAGGGAAAGATGAGGTGGCGAAAAAGAAAAAAGATGGCAAAGCGAAGGACAAAAAAGACAGTGGGAGTGTCAGTAATAAGAGAAAATTCTTTTGAAGATGGGAGAGAAGAGAAAGGGAAATGGATGTCAGAATCTTAGTGAAAGATCAAAGGAAAGAAGTTCAGCATTGTGCTGTTAACTAGAACTAAAAATCATACTTCCCCCATCTTCAGCTGTTTTTGATCTATTTTTATTTCTTTGGGCTCTTCTAGAGACAAAGACCTTAGTTTTAAGCCGTATTCCCTGTCATCATCTAATAACTGGTTTTACTTTTCAGTATTTACTAAGATGTGTTTTTTTAAATGGAGTATTATTCTGCCAGAAAGAATAATAAGTCTGAGTCATTTATATTAAATGGACATACCTTGAGGACATATTCTTAAGTGAAAGAAACAAGTCACAGATGTGTAAACATCAAATCTTTTCTCCAGTATGAGAATCTGAAGATGTAAGTAAGTTCTAGAATGTATGACAGATACTGTGAAACAGAAAATATTCAAAGGGAAAAGGGTAGAGGCATGTAATAGGGAAAAGAAAAATATGATGTTAAAAAAAGAAATCATATGTATAAG
Organism: Petromus typicus; assembly: GCA_004026965.1. Lineage (NCBI taxonomy): Eukaryota > Metazoa > Chordata > Mammalia > Rodentia > Petromuridae > Petromus > Petromus typicus. The sequence continues at coordinate 16,527 of PVIR01019527.1, forward strand.
GGGTGGGAGGTTGTACGGTGGGTAGGAGAATGGATAAAAGTGAAAACTCCTGTCATATACTGGTACAAATTCTGGACATTGAGTGTGACCATGATGTGTATATAAAATGTACCAATGAAGAATTCAATAAAAAGACTATCAGCCCTGCGAAGATGTAGGCAATAAAGATGAAAAAGAGAAATTGTACTTTGAGCTCTTCCAAAACAATGCACTTTAGAAATCAAAGGCATTATTATTATTCTCTCTTTCCCTTGAAAACTTGGCATGACATTATCTCTCACCTTCAAAGAGAAGTTTAGGCATTATATTAATAATCTGTGACTTTATAAAAAGAATACATATTTGTGATAGCTAAATTTCAGCAACAATTCAAATGTCCATCAACTGGAGACTGGAGACTGGATAAAGGAGATGTGGTTTTTCTATAGAATGGAGTATTACTCTGCCATAAAGAATGACAAATGTTACTGGTACAAATCCCCATTATGGAGTGCAATCATGATGTGTATATTTAATGTACCAATAAAGATAATTTTAAAAAATTAAAAAAAAAGAATGACAAATGTGAGGCATTTATGCTCAAATGGATATATCTGCAGGACATACTCATAAGTGAAATAAATAGATAACAGATATCTAAATACCATATCTCTTCTCTGATATGTGAAGCTAAAAATGTAAATGAGTTCTAAAATGTATGTTAGATATTATACAATATAAACTACTAAAAATGTAAATGAGTTCTAAAATGTATGTTAGATATTGTACAATATAAATTATTCAAAGGGAAATGGGGTAATAGGTAATGAGGAGAAAGAAAAAATTGTGATGGTAATAAAAAAATGGAAACAAAGCTTATGTATATAGGGGTGGGGGTTGTAGGGTGGGTAGGGCTATGGGAAAAAATGAGAATCAAGTCATGTCATATACTGGTACAAATTGTCAATGTTGAGTGTGATCATGAGATGTATATAAAATATACCTATTTCACAATTTAAACAAAAGAATACATATCTAAACTGAGCAAACAAGCCCAATAATCTCTCTCCTCTTCTCCATATTTCTGGTGTTATGGGTCTGAGTAATCATAAATAGGAGCATTATAATTCATTTTATCTTCCACGTCAATCATATCTGGCACTGCATAAATTATAAGGGCTTTTGGCCAGGCAATGTCAGTTCTTTGCAAACAGATCCACAAGCTCAATGCATATGGAAAGTATGGGAGGTTAGCTCATAGATGGTCCTTTCCTAGCTGCATAACTTGTTGCTTATTATAATGACAATTTAGACTAATATTAGAATAATGAATAGATAAAAATAAGATATTCTGGAAATAAGTAATAAATATTCCTAAGAAAAGTGTAGTTATTATCTACTAAGATCTTAAATGGATAGGGCCAGGGATTTAGCTCAGTGGTTCTGGCACCTGCCTTGCAAGCGCAAGGGCCCAGGTTTGATCCCTGGTAACCACATATAACAACGCTGGGTGTGGAGACTCACACTCATCAGCAATCAGAACCACATACCACAGTGCTGGGCATGGTGGCTCATGCCTGTAATCCCAGCACTTGGGAGGCAGAGGCAGGAGGACTGCTGTGAATTCAAGACTTGCCTGGGCTACACTGTGGGTTCAGGCTGACCCTGTCTCAAAAAAATAAAAAAATAAAATAAAATAAAGGGATCTTAATTGGATAGACCTTGTAATACTTATGGAAAAATTGTTATTAACAGAACACCTCTTCCATATTTTCCCTGTTCAAGCAGCTCCATGAGTTATCTACAGAGAAATATTTAATAATGTCTAGGGGAAAAGAAATATTTTATTAAATGTTCTAGAACATTTAAATTAGAAATATTTTTGTTCTCGGCAGTTCATAAAATTGGAAGTCACCTGTGGATTAAATTTTCAAAGAAAAATCTTAAGGAAAGTAAATATGATTCCAAGTTGTGATGATTCAGTATGTTCAATAATTATATATATATACACATATATATTACAGATACAATCATAGATATGAGTAAAAATTAATTTGAGGCCTTTGTATATGATGACCAACTGAAGATTATTTACATCCTGATAGATCTGATAAATATTACATTAAAGAACATTTATTTCCAAATACTTTCATCATTTGGAAAGGAATCCTTAGAAGTCTCCACAGCAGATTAAATTTTCAGAAAATAAATCAATCTAATATTAAACATGTACATAGTTTAATGTTACTCTCTTTTCCAGTAATTGAGAGTTAGAAAACATGACAATGGTGTTCAAGAGTTTAATATGAAAACACATTTGAATAAACAAAAACCATACCATGTGAGAGACCCATTTATCTATCTGTGGCAGTGATGACATAGATTCTATACATTTGTAGAAAGTGCTTCTTTAGTCTATAGCATAATCTCTATGTTTCATGCACTGGTAAACTTTACAGTTCTAGAACATAATCTGCCTCACAGTTATCACCAATTAAATATTTACTAAGCTGAAACATTTCTGTTACAATTTTAGGTAGATGTATCATTCTCAACAACAACAAAGAAGCACAGAACAGCCTTTGTCATTTTATCTCTACAAGCAGCTTGCCACCTACACCCCCACCTGGCCATCTGAGTATCACTCAGCCTAGAAGCAGCCAGACGCCAGGACCCCACTGCAAGCCTCCCTACTGCTCACCGCGGTTCTGTCTCCTGTATGAAGATGAAAGCAGAAATGCGGATGATACCCATATGGGTTGGGAATGTCAAAGACTGCCAGGAAACTACCAGTACTTGGAGAAGAGCTGGAACAGACTCTCGTGTAGTTCTCAGAAGGAACTCACCATGTTAACTCGTTGATCTTGGACTTCTAGAACTGTGAGACAATAACTGTGTTGTTTAAGCCATCAGGTTTGAAGCAATCTGTTGTGGTAACCAGCAAACTACAACAGCCACCAACTCCCTACTGTAGCTTTTTCTGATTTCCTGCCAGAGAGACTAGTTCCTCTGACATCACTTAGCACTGTGCACTTTCTTGTTCAGAGCAGACCTCGCAGAACTACTTCCAATTTATTTCATAGCATCTGCAATTACGTGTTGTCAGTGTCTGACATGTCCTCCCACCCAGCAGCGCAGCACGTCTGCCATCTTCCCCTTACCTTCTGCTGGCTCCCAGGCTCAGGGCTGGGCTGCATCCTGGAGGGGCGGGTGGGAACCAAGACTGTCTGTTACAAAGAAACAACATCCGTTATAGATGTGGTGGTGATCAAAAAGCTCATCTCACCCTCCAGGCTGGCAGCAGAAGCGGGAAATAATTTGACATTTAAAGGACAATGCAATTACATTTTTAAGAAAAATCTTGGAAATAAAATGAACACTATTTTCATAAATAAAATACAAAGTAATTATCCAGAATCTTTCTCCACTGTGTGAATTCACTGTCTTATTTCCTTTAGGATTGGAAGAAACTGGAAAAAATAACAATGGCTATACCTAGATAGCTGGTTTATACGTGTTTATCATGTTATTCTCCCTATTTTCCTGCCTACTTGAACTATACATAATAAGAAAAAATCTGATGCTGTACTCAAAATACAATTTTATTTACTGCACGATGGAAAACTTTGGCAAGAATTTTCAAAACATAAGTTTACACCACAGCAAGGCTAACCTCAATTTTAACCTCAATTAGAAAATTGTCCTCACATTACAAAGACGTAATTTTAATCGGTGGCAATAGCTAAGGCTTCTGTCACAACTAAGAGTACAAAGACCAAAACTCAAAACTTAAAATATGCACAGGGCGATTTGGACCAGCGAAGGGAAGTCTGAGAGAAGAGTAGGTCCGTTCTCTGAGCACCAGAGGCCTGAACCAGGTGAGAGTCAACCCAGACAGACTTCAAGTGAATGAATGTAAGGAATAAATGCTCCAGCTGAGAACTAGTTGAAGCTGTGTCAACAAACAGTGAGAGTCTTGTTGCTAGTTTCCATGGTGCAGAATAATGTCTAGTCTGTCCAAGGAAACATTCTTGCACTGAGTAGGACATATAAGCCACTGGTTTTAAATTTCTCTTACAACCTTCAGAGTCTGTTTTTTTTTTTTTTCTTTCTAATGTTAAGCTGTTGCTTTTTCTTTTTTTACGTAAATCATTAATAAAATCATTTCTGGCAGACTAAGAGTCAATGAAATATGAAATTTGGGTTCAAGGGAAAGGAGACTGATTTTTTCTGAGCTGCTGCAGATGCAACCAGAACCCTGACTATGCAATAAATAAAGATAATCAGTCTTCTGTCCCCAGAAGGACTACAGCGGCATCATGACAAAGTCAGTGAGTCCATCAGCAAATACTGAGCACCTACCTTACACCAGGCAAAGTCTTAAGTGTAAGCACATAAAGAAAGAAAACTTTTAAAGCACCAAGCTTTGGGTGTGCCTGGGTCTCATCCGTATCATGAGTTCCTAGCACTGTATCCTCTTTAACACACAAAGGTCTCTTCCACCGTCATGCTCTGTCTCATGAAGAATGTTCTGCCACCACAGAATGCCCGGCAGACACAGCATGATGAGGCTGCCCAAGGGAAGATGGGGAAAGGGGTATCAATCACACAAACACAGATGTCCTCAGAGAAGGTCTTTGACCCTCCTTGGGAACAGGATCATCCCAGTCTGCAGACAGACAAATGGCTGTGGGCGCAGTTGGTTTCAGGAGTATGGTGACGTGGCCACATGGCCATCATTCTTTCAGAGTAACTCACTCTCCACAGTCGGACCCTCTAAAGTGTGCTACCGGAAGTAGCCTACCTCCAAAGTATGAGCTCACCATCACAAACATCACCTCAAAAGTCAAAGCCCTAAAGTAACTGAAATATTTGAAAAGGAAGTTGGGAAATGGGTGGAAGTGTGAGGACAGCAGAATGGAGGCACTGGGCCCCTGGAATGAGAAGACAGGAGGGAGTTTCTGGACCCAGGATTTGGTTCCAGTATCAGCAAGGACATCTGCATGACGTCCACAAGACACAAAGGGCAAGTTTACCTCTTTTTCTTCCCGGGGCTGGTAGCAGGAGTGGATTTTGTAGCAATGCTGGTGTCTGCATTCAACAAACTGGCAGGCTGCCTATCCAATGACAAGAGCAACATAACGTCACAGTCCACCTGCTGACTTATCCTCTCTACCTTGAAAAGCTCTCACAGTCTGCCCATAGCACAGTCTGCTATCTCCCCATCACAAACTGGTTCAACTGAGCATGGCAAAGCAATCTGAAAAAATGCAGCCTTATTTTCCCAACTTTGTAAACCGTCAGGCTCTCATCCAGTTAAAACTGAAGGAACAGAATGAAGAAGGTGTTCATTATATGATGCTAATTGTCTGAAACTCAGGCCATCCAATTCTGGTGCGCTATGGGTTCATAGTATTTTAATCTCATAATTGTATTGTAACTAACACAATTATACTACAATTTTACACTAAAAATATAACTGTTTAAGAAAAAAATTTTAAATCATACCATTTTAAGTATCCACTTAGCATTCATTAGTATATGCGGACCTAGACAAATGGGAATGACCCAGGCCTGTGTTGAGCCCTAAGAACTATGGACCAGCAATACATAAATATACATTTAAATGTATACAGAAATATACATTTAAAACTAATTAAGTTTAAAAGTCCACTTCATTTGAGTTCTTGCAACTGCCACTAGAACACGGCAGGAAAATGTATCTCATCTAAATAACCTGTTAGCAGACCTGCGATTTCATGGCAGGATTTATTCTGAAAAAGGAACTGCAGATATAAGGGGACTGAGGGAGGAAATTAAGATGTAAGGGAAATGGGGGATTTGAAGGAAAAGAGGTTCTATGGAGAATAAAACAGTCTAAATTGAAAAGAAGAAATAAGGATAACCTAAGTTTTGGTGGCTGGTTAAAGTAAGGGTGAACAAACTTTCAGTAAAAGTCCAGCCAGTAAATATCTGAAGCTTTGCAGGACATTTTGGCATTGGTCCTAAAGGACAGATGTAAACAATAGGCCCCAGCAAAGCCTCAGGGTGGTGGCCATACTGTAATGACACTTGGGCCTTCATGTGCTGGCAGGTGTTTCTCTAACACATACAAAGAAACATCCTTTGATTAGAAAAGTACCTAAGAGCTAGAGAAGCAGCTCAGTGGTGGAAGACCCTGGTTCGATTCCCAGTGTAACAAAACAAACAAAAAAGAGGAAAAGGAAGGTACATACGACGTGATTGTATCTGATGATCTAAACGCAGATGAACTTCTGGTGAGAGAAAAGAAAAGGGCACAGTGTGAGCAACAGCAAACAATTGGTTAATTCTTGCACCTATTATTAATTGCTCATAAATGAGGAGTTATTATTGTGAAAAGTCAGATATCATTTGAGAAAAAGAAAAAGAAAGCATCCTAATTCAAAATGTTTGATAAGGGGGTTTCAGGATATTTTAAAATCTCATGTACTAGATTCTAAAGGAAAAATTTTACTTCAGTAAATTCAGTACTGGTAAAGCCCAGGACTTTTCATTCATTGGGTTCAGTAGTTTTCTTCAGCAACAAGAATACAAAATTTGCCTGTGCAATATTTCATTATCTTGCCATCAAAATATTTAGATGTGATAAAAAGATGGTGAGTATCTCAATTTTAAAAGTGTATTATAGTGAAAGATGCATTGACATTAATCTCCCTCAGAATACCCCCCTCTTCCTCAAACACACCTATCCCATCGTCCAGGCCACTTTCCGAGGCAGTTCTGGAAGACCTCTTTCAGGAGGTCCTTTGTTGCCCTCTCACGGATGGCTCTATCTTCTGAATCAAACCAAACATGTATTTTTCATGGTCTTCTTAACTTTGGGGAAGAACCAGAAGTCACACTATACAAGATACAGAGAATATAGTGGACACGCTATGATGTTTTTATTTGTTGGAAACTGCCATAAAGTTTTCAGCAGATTTAGGACAGCAAAGCAGCCACAGAAAAAGACACTAACAAAGGAGAATTTCCAGATATGCTTCAGAATGTGGCAATGAGATAAGTGTGTTTAAAATTAGGGTGAGTATTTTGAGGATGATTAATGGCAATGCATCTTTTATTACAGATCAATGATTTTTTAAATTTTTATTTACACATTCACTGTATTTTATAACACCTTTTTAATATGATAAGAATGACAACCTAGAGCTGGGGATTTAGCTTAGTAGTTCCAGCACCTGCCTTGCAAGTGCGAGGTCCCTAGTTCCATCCCCGGGATCCACATACTATTGTGCCAGGAGTGGTGGCTCACGCCTCTAATCCTAGCACTAAGGAGGCAAAGGCAGGAGGATTGTTGTGAGTTTGAGGCTCACCAGGGCTACATAGTGAGCTCAAGATCAGACTGAACTATAAAGCGAGACCCTGCCTCAAAACAAACAAATAAACAAATGACAATGGAAGTAATGACCTCCCCAGATTTTTAAGTCAGAAAAGATTTTATTCTAGCCATGAACAGGAATAAAGATTTTGCTCCAGAAAATTTGTGTTAAAAATATATAGGATGTGAGATTCCATATCACTCTACAAAGAATGGCTGCTATTGTGAAATTAACCAACGACAACTGCTAGTGGGGCTGCAGGTATAAAGGAACCCTTCTCTATTGTTGGTGGGAATGTAGACTGGTGCAACCACTGTGGAGATCAGTAGAGATTCCTCAGAAAACTAGGATTGGAGGTCTCATTTGACTCTGCTAGGAATATACACAAAAGAAGACTCATACCACAATGGCATATGTGCACCCATGTTTATAGCAGCTCAGTTTGTGACAGCTAAACCTTGGAAACAGCCTAAATGCCTACAAGTTGGAGACTGGATAAAGACGATGTGGTTTTTCCATAAAACAGAGTATTATTCAGCCATAAAGAATGATACATTTGAGTCATTTATACTCATATGCATGTATGTTGAAGGCATACTCATAGGTGAAATAAATAGGACACAGATGTGTAAATGCTGTATCATTTCTCTGGTATGAGAAACTAAAGATGTAAATGAGTTCTAAAAGATATAATAGATATTATGAAATAGAAAATATTCAAAGGGAAAAGGAGGGAAAGAAAACATTTGGTGGTTATAAAAAAGAAACAAAACTTATATATATAAGGGGCGAGGAAGTGTAGGGTGGGCAGGGAAAATGGAAAAGTGTGAATTAAGTCGTGTCATGCACTTGTACAAATTCTCAAAGTTGATTGTGATCATGATGTATATACAAAATGCACTAATAAATAAATAAACAAATAAATGGAAAATGGATATGAACAATCTTAATGTCTAAGCTGCTACTAAAGTTTTGAAAAAGGACTGGTATGCTACTGTTCAGCTCTGATGACCTGCATCTGAACTCCTGCTGTGAAAATAGGGATCTTTTGTTAATCCTCAGCTAATGTCAGCTGGGAAACTTTATCCCTTTGAACAGTATTGTGATTAAACCAAAAATATCCCTTAAAACCTTTTATAATAGCAATGGCCCATAAAAATATATTTAGGATAAGTGTTATATAGTAAGGCTTTGTCATAAAAAATTAAAAATTCATAGAAAGATATTAAATAGAATTAAAAAATTGGAAGTAAATGAGTAACACTTAAAAAATGATTATACTTGAGACTGCCCTCTGGGTAGTAGACACTCATACCTATGGTTTCGTCGATTATCCAAGGTATTGGCTTTAGATGTTTTAGCAGCATCATTTCTGTCTGAGAGCCTACATAAAGAAACAACACAAAAGTGTGGGTAAACAAAACAAAGCTGGAGGGAAACCTTTCAGGCTTTTTTCCTGCTAGAATAACTTCACCACACAACCTTACTCTTCTAAAGGGCACTGTTTACCAGTGTTACATTTTAGAAAATTTTACAGTAAAATACAAAGGGACACACCACAGAATCTACTTACAAGGCTATTTTGGTATAGTTTTGAATTTTAAAAGCATGACAACTTGCATGTTTGCCTCTTTGTTTAAATGAGCATTTGACTCAATTATTTTCATATTATATATTACATCTCATTAATAATACTTCCTGTGTCAGTAAAAGAAATCAATAGAATACTTAAGAATTGTTTCATTTTATTTTTTGTGGTATTAGCACTACTATGTGTTTGCCAGACTCTCTTTCTTTCCCTCCTAAGAAGATCACATTTAACTTCAGCTAAGATGAGATCTCTTGATTAAATTATTGTTTTAAAAAATGAAGGCGGAAATGTTGTTTAACACTTCCAGACCTGTCATAAAAATTTCTGCATTACTTGTCATAGTCTTGTTCCCGACCCACCATTGTTTTGGTGTCCATGGGCTGAAGATGGCATCACTAAAACTCTGAAGGAATTCAGGTCCTTGAGTCATTGTATAGGCTCTGGCAAATCATATCAGAATCTGGGGTATCAGCAGCTTCTTCTATTGTGTTAAATATCTCAGTTTGGAGGACAAGGAAGGGACATTAAAATCGGTTGCTGTATCTTTGCCTGATATGTTTAATTGGTAGGCTCAAATGGCCCCCAGAGGTTTTAGTTTTTTATCCTCAGGTCTCCTCAAAGAGAGTAGCTCTAGAAAATATTAGGAATAGCACCACCTTGTGCCCCAGTGGTGGGGTCTCCTGATTGCAGCCCCTGCTCCTTTCTTGCCTCCCATCAGACAAGAAGGCTCCTCTTAGGACCCGGAGCTGTCTTCTGGAACATTCTGGGGATTTGCAGAAATGGGCATGGAGTAAAGTAAACAAGGAAACAAAGGCAGCAGACTCCTCTGCTGATCCCACACTGTACATCTGCTGCAACTCTCCATAAACTTGCACTTTTATCATCCATCCTAGGACAGGACTTGATAGAAAGCATCTCTGCCCAAACAGATACTGATGCCTTCTCAGAAAAATCATGTGGGAAAAATATGACTTCACTGTCATAAATTAAAAATAATCCCAGTTCCTAGACATCATTTTAACTTGTATAACTAAAATATTACACATAATGACTCTAATGTACTGAACTTCTGAGTTAACCCCGTAACAGTTTCTGTTTACAGAATACAACACAGAGATCTGCTGTTAGTGTTAAAAAGGATTAAGAACTCATTGTAACACCTCAGAACTCCAGATTCTCCACAAAGTACTCACAATACAGGCAGAATCCTAAAATTATATTTGTAAATTCATGTCTAAAGTGATCTTCAGGCCAAAGACTGGGCTAATGTTCTAACTCAAGCCCCTTAGCTGAGATGTTTGGGTTTCAGAGCTTTGCACTGAGCCACTGTGAATACCACAGGTAAGGGTGTAAGGCAATCTTAAATCTTAAATACTTCTGTGAGCCTTAACCAAACTTTATAAATGCCTATGAGATCCTGATATGAGGCAAAAACAACCTCATAAAATTGTTACAGGGAAAAAAAACAATTAATTTAAAGCAAACAGAGCTTTAATATCAAATGATCTCAAGGTGACTTCTCATGTTAATTCTAAATAAAGGTAATAAAAATTTAAAAATGTATATCTGTGTGATATACACCATCTGCAACAACAAAAATAGCTATCTACTTATTATTGATCACTCTGTAATTTTTCCAACTATTCAGAGCATTTCTACCAGGTTAACGTGTTTCATTTTATAGATGAAGAAAAACAGTCTAAAAGAAGTTAGGCAACTTTCCCTTGATCACAAAACTAGAAAGCAGTTGTATCTTCAAAGTTTCCTCACTGGGGTTAATTTCATACATCTGGTAACATAGCATAATTGACCCCCAAAGCATCCAGTAGAACAAGTCTTTCCTTATTATTGAGTTATCCCAATCTCTTCTATGCCACCAGGGGGAGACATCTATCAATGGTAATAGAGAAAACTGTAAACCATCATTCTGATATATATGTGAATTTTTAATTGCTGAGGGAGATTAACTTTGTATTTTCCAACTTGTGAAGCAGTTTATTTTTAATGGAGTCAGCCTGGGAAACAGGAAGTAAACAACCAGCTGTATGATCTAAAGAAAAGTTATTTCACAACTGAACACTAGAGCACTCCCTACCCTGTTTTCCAAATTAGTCCTTAAAGCATCTTCAGGGTTTGGATTAGTGTCCACGCTACACACACTACTCTTTACTCATGTTTCTTCAACACATTTCATACTCCTAACCAAATATGTGTACGTTAAAAGGAAACTTAGATCAAAATTCAGTATTTTTCATGTTAAAACTATTGCATTATTATTTAAATACACCGGTACATATACCAGACATACTTGATCATTTACCTCCTGAAATGATTTCAGATCTCATATTTTGGAATGTCCTGAACTATGAGGTCTCACTTCTGCTACCGAAGTTGTTTGTTTTTGCCGATCACAATGTTCTCTTCCTCGCATCATGTTACTGCATTAGGAACAAGTTGACCAGGATATTTCTCCCAAATGTGCCCCTCCATCTCTGTGCAAATACATCACATATGCTCTAGCCTCATTTTCTTGTGTATACAATGAGAGATCTGAGATATCCTAGGGGTTCTGAATCTTGGCTACACATTAGATTCACTTTATAAGCTTGGAAATAACATCAGACTCACACCTCAGGTTAGTTAAATCAGAACATGAGAGGAAAGGTACAAAAAGACTAAGGCATCAGTGAAGTGCAAAAGCTCCATGTTTACCCTAAAGGTCTGCCCTGCTTCTCATGCTCTGGGTCTTAACCGTCTGATACACAATCCTACAAAAGCTTAGGTATTCCATGTATCTACTTTTCTTGAAGTTTGTTTGTCTAATTTTAAAATTACTTCCTAGAAATAGGGTTTCCTACCCCAATTAGCTGTGCAATCCAACCATCTGCAAGATCAGGGCAAATGAAGTTATTTTGTCTACCTTTTTTTCTACGCACTAGTGTGGAGATGTAATCTTGAGAATATACTACAGACTGATTATTTTTAAAAGATGATAATTAAAAGAAGAGACAAGCCAACTCTGCAGTCAATTGGCCTCCATTACAATAATTGACTTGAAAGTCATTAGTAGTAAGAAGGCTGCTTGTTTGCAATACTAGTCAACAGTGGCATAATCTGAATATTAAGAGCACTAGATGCTATGAATTTCACATATCTATATAAAATCCAATGAGTGTCATTTCTGTGTACAATAGTGGCAGTCTTTAGCTACAGGGAGTGAGTTCCACAGTTACCAATCTTGTGTATACACTGTGCCTAACTTCTGATAAAGATATTAACTCTGCTCTTTTTGCATGCTTCCTAAGCATTTCTACCACATCTAAACAGAAAGGGAGATTTGTAGGATTTTTAGTTTAACCCAAACAGAAGCTCTTCAATTTCCTCTAAAAGGATGACCCCTTTCTCTCTGTGAAGAGAGAGAACTAACAACAGGGATGATGTAACGGTTCTATTCTGAGCCACACAATGACTGCAGTGCTGGAAAAATAGGTTCATTTTCAAATAACATCTTTCGTTGTCATTGTTGTTTCTTTTTTTTTTTTTTTTTTTTTTTTTTTTTTTTTTTTTTTTTTGAGACAGGGTCTCACTTTGTAGTTCAGACTGGCCCTGAACTCAGCCTCAAACTCACATCACAGCGATCCTCCTGCCTCTGCCTCCCGAGTGCTGGGATTACAGGCGTGAGCCACCACATCCAGCACTGTGGTATGTGGTACTGATTGCTGCTGGGCATGAGTCTCCATGCCAGTATTGTATGTGGTTACCAGGGAATCGAACCCGGGCCCTTGCGCTTGCAAGACAGGCACCAGAACCTCTGAGCTAACTCCCCGGCCCTCAAATAACATCTTTATCCTAAAGTGAATTGAAGCTCCTGTTTTACTAAAATTCATAATTTCTCCATAAGCTGTCCTACAGAAATTATTGCTTCTCCACAATGAGGATGGAAGAACCTAATGTTGAAACAAGAACCATTCATATTTACAAAAACAACTATATATTCCTCATCTTTTTTTTTTTTTGAGACAGGGTCTCGCTTTGTGGTTCAGGCTGGCCCTGAGCTCAGCCTCCAACTCACATCACAGCAATCCTCCTGCCTCTGCCTCCCGAGTGCTGGGATGACAGGCGTGAGCCACCATGCCCGGCACTGTGGTATGTGGTACTGGTTGCTGCTGGGCGTGAGTCTCCATGCCCAGTATGGTATGTGGTTACCGGGGATCAAAGCCAGGTCCTTGTGCTTGCAAGACAGGCGCCGGAACCACTGAGCTAAATCCCCAGCCCCATATATTCCTCATCTTAAATGGGACTGACTCTATGTTTCACCTACCCTTCCTACCCTCAAATTAGGATTTCCTGAAGTTTTTCAGATCAATCTACTGTTTCATAAAAGCAGGATTTTAGGAAAATGATATAATCTAATCAAGGTTTTGTGAGTTTTGTAAAAGATAATTCAATTCTCAGAATCCTCCTTCCTTGGAGATATATATTAATGGTACAAAGCTTAGTCTAGTAAACATGTAAGTATTTCAGAGCTTTATGATAAATAGGATTTCTGATACACAGTCTTATACAACAATTAACATATTAGACGTAAAGCACGTGTATGTGCTTTATATTTAGGTAGCTCAAAAACACTTTACCTGTCCAAGGTGTCATCAGATCTGTACCGACTAACGGTGGTTTTTGGTTCATCTTTCTCATTTATTTTCCTGTAGCAAAAAAGTTACCAAAATACTGAATAAATTATAAGACACAGTTACAAAATACACCATACATATTTCAAAATTTAACCTATTTGGTAGAAAATATACATGTTACCAAAATAAAAGACTTGGAGTGCCCAAATCTTCCAAGATTTTGACTTGGACAAAACAATTTAGAGTAAATCCAATTTTCAATGTCAATAATGTATTTTTCTTTGGCTTCAGCTATCTTTCACCACAGTGTAACATATTCAGATTAGAGATAATTCTATCTAAAACAAACAACATAACACTCAAAGTGGTTAACATTTGATACTTGTTCTTGTCAGTGTTGTAGATTGTTACAGAATAGGAATTTTAATAGCTATGCTTTGCTTGCAAGGTTTAGCAGTGCCATAACCCCACCCAATGGGCTAAATCCTAGAGTGCTTTATTTAGCACTCAGCACCATGAGCAGGAATAGAAGACGATAGCTCTCTGGTGGAAGGAAAGGAGGGAAAGGAAAAAGGAAAAGAAGAAAGCATGAAGACCTGGGAAGAAACAGAAAAAAAGAACTGAGAGATGACAGATAGCTAGATATGAAAAACAGAGAATGGCGACAGGGAGGATGTAGGAGAAGAGGCAATGACAGGAGAGAAAGATGAATCATGGCAGAGAGAGAGAAGGGCACAGAATAGGCAGCTCTAAAGTAGGAATTATAGTCATGGCAACAGTGAGAGTATTTTCATCCCCCTGATCAAACAGGCAAAAAGTCCATTTAATGACTCATGATCTTGAGATACAGGACAAGCATGCTCTTAGAAAAATTATGCCATGACTTACTTTGTTTGCACTTAAACCATCATGTGCAGCTAATATACCAAAGATGCTGAATTAGAAAAAGTAGCAAAACTGAATACTGAAGATTTAATTTTAGGTGATGTGGTACAACTTCATTACACAGACCTCTGCAAGTAGACAGTGTAAAAAGCATTTCACTGATGGCCACAAGGAAGTCTAGAATGAAGTGACTACAGGTGTCACCTACACACAGGGGAAAACCAGATACACACATCCAATGGCAGAAAAGAGGTTCAGGTAAGGACCATGAAAGTTGTAAGTCCAGAAAAGTGACTTTCAAATGTGAGAATCAGAGAACGATTTGTGGATGAGATCCTGCTTGACTTGGGTCTTGGAGGACAAAAAATACCAAGATTTCTAGAGGAAGAGGGAACAGTGTCAGTTAAGGCAAGAGAAAATTCCACCCAATTTTTCAGAAAACCTGAAAGTGAAATCATGATGTGGTACTCCTGTTTGTGTATTGTGTGACTACAAATAAGAATTACAGGGCCGGGCCGGGGAGTTAGCTCAGTGGTTCCGGCGCCTGTCCTGCAAGCGCAAGGGCCTGGGTTCAATCCCCAGTAACCACATACCATACTGGGTGTGGAGACTCACACCCAGCAGTAACCAGTACCACATACCACAGTGCCGGGCGTGGTGGCTCACGCCTGTAATCCCAGCACTCGGGAGGCAGAGGCAGGAGGATTGCTGTGATGTGAGTTGGAGGCTGAGCTGAGGGCCAGGCTGAACCACAAAGTGAGACCCTGTCTCAAAAAAAAACCAAAAAATAATGTGAAATAGAAAACTCAAAGCGTAATGGAGTGAAGGGGGAAAATAA